>JAYRCH010000599.1:0-122533 GCA_037179445.1 Phengaris alcon alcon | reverse complement strand
GTCCCAATTTTTCCACTTAAATTGCGGTCGCGGAGCACGTACACTTTCGTACATTGACCCATCGCTACTTGTCTCTTTCGCTCGCGCACGAATATATTGCTATCGCATTTACACAGGTCCACCATAGGAGCGCGATAGCAAAATATTCGTGCGCGAGTGACAGAGACAAGTAGCGATGGATTAATGTACGAAATTTTACGTTCGGCGACCGCACTCCAACCAACATACCCAGCGTCAAGAACTTGACATATTTCTTCCTCTCGTTCTGCCTGGTTGTCTTCCGCAGTTCCACGTAGTAGTCGCCCACGAGCTTCTCTCTGTCCTTCGCCCAGGCGGGGAAGGTCAGCTTCACCGTCACAAACGTATTGTTGTGGTCCTGCTTCACCGACGCCTGCTTCACCGCGATCTGATGAAGAACGAAAGAAAAGAAAAGAAGAAGAAAAGAAGATGGATGGATGGGGGATTTATGAAGGACTTACGGCAAGAGCCGTAACCCCTATTACTGTAACAGTATTAAGCGGTATCCGCTGTTGAACCCATATTATATGGGTTAGGGATAGTTTCTTATGTCAGATATTTGGTATTTATAAAATATAACAGAATTATATATATAAGGTCAATAAGGAAGGTACAGGTAGGTAGAAAACTGAGTAATAAGTATGCATTTATTTTCCACTAGCTTTTCGTCATAATAACTATCTGCATGACAACTTAGGCCTTTTTCATCCGTTATACGAGTAGGTTGATTTATACAGTATTCTCCGAGCGACGTAACCACTCTTTACATACTGTAGTGCCTGGGACAGTCGGTTTTAAATGTCGCATGGTGGCCCAAGCACATACGGCGCTCTCACAACACAGTCAGTCTCACAACCTAGTCCAGAGGAATGACTGGTCAATACGTCTGGGGCCAACCATGTGCTAGTTTCCTCACAATGTTTTCCTACACCGTTGGAGCGTCCGTATAATGTACTTGACATCTGAAAAAGTCTCATTGGTACACGCCACAACCTAGGAATCGAACCTGCACTCTCTCGAGTGCGAATCAAACGGTCTACCCACTAGGCCACGGAGCTCATCTGCATGACAAAATGCAACTTAATCCGACCAGCTGTTAATAATTTACTTTACTTTACAAACTTTGGACCCCCATTTCATGTCTTTAGGGGACGAAGGCTAAGGCTACTTTCTAGCAGTTGTCCACGGGCAGCGGCAATCGGTTACCAGGGCTTTTAGTCAAACCAAACCCAAACAAAATGTATGGGATTTGACATGTGGTATCGCAAGCGACATCTCACTTAGCGACGATTTATGTAAAATCCCATACATTTTTGATTTCGAAAATCGCCGTCGAAATCATCGAATGCATCTTGACTAAAGTCCCAGGCGATCTGCTCGTTGCCTACTTACCTTATTCCCGGTGATGGGGAGGGACCGGACGATCTGGTGGTAGACGTAGCCCTCGGGTATGTCCACGCGGCGCGCGCTGCTGGAGTAGTTGGCGGCCGTCTGGGGCACATTTTCTTTTAAACTATCCTCTAGAAATTATAAGAAGATGTCATGGAACGCCTGGCAGATGTCAAACATTTGAGTGGCTATCGAGTAACGCGTACTTTTGTCCCGTGCGCCAAGTGCCAACACGGATCCGCAGCGATTTAGATGTTTCTCATGAATGAGATAAATGTTATAGAAGTAGCTATAGACCTATTTTAAGCAACAACTTAAGTATTAATGTTAAATTAAAATATGATACGCATTCTAAGCAACTAGATAAGTACCAATTAGTGATGAAAAAATTAAAAAATAAATTTTTGTATGGTAACATAATTAAGTAGGTAGTTATAACATTCTTACCGGGAATCGCTGTAAAATTTTAAAATTATTTTTTTTAGGTCAGTACTGGTAGCTAAGATGAAATAAATAATACTGGTAGTAATAAATCGAGTTAAAATTTCAACAATCAACTCAGATCAGTCTCACTTACGGTCAATTCACACCGAAATCGATACGTGACGCAGTGCTGATTTTTTTAAGATAGCTATACAAAATTGAACTTTATTCAATACACAAGAAGATAAGTACACGTTTCATTGTAAGAGTTCGAATGTCAAGCTGCACCGCGCTGCACAGCGCATGTGCAGTATATGACTTCATATGAAACGTAAAACTTTTTGAAAAATTCAGAGCCGCGTCACGTATCGTTGCGGTGTGACCTGAACCTTACAACTGAATTTATAGATACTAAATAAATTATACATACGTGGCACAATTTCTGCAACGATAAAATACAATGAAAAATTGATAACATAGAAATAAACATGTTTATTTATAACATTGTGGACTAAACTGAATTTTTTAAAAGTCAAGAAAATAAAAATGTTACGCCTGCTCTATATCCAGTATTAAAAAAGAATTGTTACATAATATATATTTTATTAATATGAAAATGTAATACTTAACTTACCAGATGCTAAAATAGTTGAACATTAATTTAGTATTAAAGTATAATAATATAATTTGATAAAATAGTAGAAGGAAAAGGTACTAAGTACCAGTGGCGAAGTGTCAAAAGAACTTTACCTCATGAAGACCTCCAGCCAAAACTAGTATATAGAAAACAATCATAAACAAGTCAGGTCGGACAAGCGATAGCGCGATGTAGACCGACTCAAGCGACATATATGCTCTGCACGTTGCAACTTTGACACGAAATATTGGAATCACAGATAAAACCCGATATATTCGGAGTTATGGTAGGATCATAGAAACTATTTTTCTAACGAGATAAATCTCGTTAGAAAAATAGTTCCAATTCAAACTTGTTTTGAATAGCCGGCTAGCCAACTAAAGAACAATATTATTAATATGATTTGTCCGATGACAGTTCGAAGTAATTAAGGGCTATTTTTCTGCGACATTAACCCATTTTATAGCATTATAGCATTCACCAATGAGGAGCCGTTATTAGATAATATCACGTAAGTACATCATGAAACGCCGGCGCGTCCTTAGATGTAAAATAATCTTATTACATTACGTTAATAATAATTATTGTTCAACTATTGTTTTTGAAATTATATTGAGCAGTGAGAAGTGATAAAAATAATTCGTCTTAAAGTTTAAACTAATACATGTTTATGTACTTATATGTGAATATTGAATGTGAGACTACTTAGTACTTGTATTGTGTTTATTGTTGGTGATAAATCGTTTGAATAAATTGACTTTTAAGCAGGAAGTTGGACACGTACCTACAGCTATCAATTATAATTTGTAGTTATTATAATAATAGATCGTCATAATATTACATATTATTATTTAATAGGCGGTAGTACCGTGAAAGTATTTTAATATTATGATTATCTTACAATAGTTAATTAATACACAGAAAAACGTTTTATTATACCTAAGTACCTATTTTGTATTTGTTTTTCCAGCCAGTATCCAAACTTTCATGACTGAATATACTCTTGAATATAAGAAACTTTTACTACGGGATCAACTTTCCTACTTGAAAAAAAACAGCTGTTTCATACAAAAGAGCTACGGCATAGATAGCATTTTATAGGAAACAGCTGATTTTTTTTTCAAGTAGGAAAGTTGATCCCATAGTAAAAGTTGCTTATATTCAAGAATATATTTACTCCTGAAAGTTTGAACACTGACTGGAAATATACCCAGTATAACTATAGGAATAGGAACCGTTAGGTATAACTATACGAATAGTTACCTAAGTAACTACAATTTCTCTCGGCCACGACACAACTCTACACGCTTGAAACGACCTTGACCATCATACACAATATGGTGCTAAATCTCCTTTCAAAAAAACTTGCACAACTCACGTCTAGCGACTAGGGCTTCCCTCTGAAGAGAAACCACCCTTCGCCACTGCTAAGTACTTTAAGTTTTACTATAAACCCATATATTTTACTTAAACAAAACTCTTGTTAAATTCAACATTAATAAAAATAAATGAAAACTGGAAGATTTCAACTTTACCTTCATATTCTGTAACAAATTAATGATTGCATTGAACAAAAATAAAAATCTATTAAAATTTTAGTATCATTGATAACTATTTTTAAAGTATTAAAAAAGTCCTTACCGCTTTCTTCTATAAAAAGAAAAAGATATCCCATTAATTTTTAGAGCGTTTTCACATCATCCGATCCGATATCGGACCGACCAGCCCGGCGCCGGCACCGGCAACTGCATTTCAACTGCACGGTCAGAGCGATCCGCACAATAGTCAGTTGGTAAGCCATACACGCTACGGTCTACCGGGTTACCTGTACAGGTTTGCGAGCACATGTCAGCTGTAAATCGGTATCGTGTTTGGGGTATGGAGGTACGTTCCGGTGCGGTCGTCAATTCTTTTTGCGATGCCATGGAATGAATATGATGACGCGGTGCCATTTTTATGCCTTTATTAGGCGCGACCTGCACAGGCGACCGGAGTACAGGCACACACGCACAGGTACTCATAATTCTAGTCAATCTTTCGAGTATAATAATTATCAGTGCCTGTATCACTCGAAAGGATTGATTTTCGATCTTTCTCCGGTCGCCTGCGCACGTTCAAAAACTGCGCAGGTCTATTCCCACACACTTGCGGTCTACCCGCACAGGTAGACCTCTCCGGTGGACCTAGCATGTGTGGCCAGAAATACCATACCAGACACAATATGTCACTGGTAGCCCCGGCGCCGGGCCGGTAAGTGGGAAAAAAAACAGCCAAAATAACAGTAGTTTTATATCAGTATCATAACAATATCGCAAGGTAACTAAATAAGTAATTCATTTTATTGCATTATTGCTAGAAAAATACTTACTTTCCTCTAGAAAAACAAAGAAACAACATTTTAGTAAGGATATAATGTTCAATGTTAAAGTATGTATATTAATTAAGGTAGATTATGTTCTTGACTTACCATAGTCTCCTGTAAAAAAATAGTAAATTTAAAAAAGTACTTCGAATAGAACCGATTAGTCCGAGGAACACCGAAAATGGCTGTAAAATAACTCTACACTCCATCAGCGAAAGCCAAAAAAAAAAGCGGTCTCTGAGTAAAACCAACATATTTGCCTATTTGACAGCTCTGATGTCGCGACCCACGACGGACTTACATCACTTACTACCTATCTACTTATTGGCGTATTTTGTCTAAGTAATTGCTAATAATAAAGAGGAAAGATTTGTTTGTTCGCATTCAATAGGCTCCGAAACAGCTGGACCGATTTTGATGAAATTTGGCACATATAGACCACGGGGCAGGACATAGACTACTTTTTATTGCGGCAAAATGTACGGTTTCCGTGGAATTTCTTTTTGCGCGCACGAAGTCGCTGGCAACTTCGTGCAATGTAACTAGATTAATCAGTAATAATAATCAGGTAAGTCGTTAATCCGATGCGGGTGCGATAATAATAACTTATTGCTGCGCTAAGCAGGCACGGAGTTCAGAACCGGGAAATCCCGGAACCGAAAATCCCGGGATTTCCCGGTTCTTTGATAGTAGTCAAAAAACCGGTTCTCGACGAAAAAGAACCGGTGTTTACGGTATTTTCGGGAAGTAACTAATCATCTTTACTATCTCAACATTTATTTGACTTTAATCTTCTATTAACGTCATTTGTTTTTTTTTATAAGAAATATTCGAGATAAGATTTTGTATATGTACGTGGTAGATCATTATTCCATCACAAAACAAAAGGTGGTGCTTGCTACTCTGCGAAGGGCACACTTGTTGTATAAGTTCCGCCATTTTGTACGAGTATTACCCCGTACCCCGCAACTAGACGGCCGTAGTTAGTCAACCAGTAAACAGCAATGTGAACGGTTGTGTGCCAGTGTTATTATTTTTGACGAATAATTTGTGAATTATACGAAAGGATTATCTCCGGTAAGTAAATATTTTTGTTTCATTTATATACTATGAATTATTCATTTAGATGAAAGCAGTAGATTCAATTATTGTTATTTAAAACTATTTATTACACTAGACTATTTATTACATTATTTCTAGTTATTTAGATAATGCATGGTGTATTAGACACGTTTGGCGCAAGTATGATAAATTGGTAGTTGTTTGTATATTTTGTTGTAGAGAATGAATTATGAAGAAGTCACAAACAAATCGGGCGATAAATCCTCTGTGTGGCACTATTATCTTCGAGCTCGAGATAAAGCGAGTGCAAAGTGTAAACGATGCCACAAAATTTTAAAATGTGTTGGCAGTACCACGAGCGGGCTCCAAAAGCATTTAAAAACTGCACACCAAATAAGTATTACAGCTGAAAAAGAAGGCCGTATGTTCACTGGTGAAGTTTCAAATCTGGCGATCCCATCCACAAGTGCTTAAGAGGTACCAAAGAAAAAGAGAAAATTAACAGACTATTTTGAATCAGACACCAACCCGCCCATGGAACGCATGATTTCTCGAATGGCGGCACTGAATGGATTCTCGTTTCGGACGTTTATTGAATGCGAAGATTTGAGAACGCTTTTCCATAAATCAGGTCACAAATTACCTCGTACGATTGATACCATTAAAAATATAGTGATAAAAGAAGCGGATGAAGTAAAAAACGATTAAAAAGAGGAAATTCAAATATTGCTCAAGGAAGGTTACAAATTCTCCACTTCTTTCGCTGAGTGGACCTCCATTAGAAACAGAAGATATATTAGCTTAAATTGACACTCGCATAAACTTTCTGGAGGATTGCCTCCATCTGGATATCAGCTATGATATCCAGATCGAGGGATACACCAAACTCATACAACTTTTTTATTATTTCTTCTACACATTTGTTTGCTGGTAAAGAGCACTCTGACGAGGCCCAAGTTTTATATCATTATAGTTCAATAACCCTCGATTTGGATATCATAGCTGATACAACAGATGGGTGCAGTATGATGATAAAATATGGAAAACTCTTTTCATCTTACCACCAAAAATGCATCTTCAACTTGTCATCATGGACGTATTTTATAAGAAAAACACGTTAGAAGAAGATCCATCTTCTGCAAATATTCCACAAGTGCTAGAGGTAGAACACGATAGTAATGATGAAGACATACCCTTATTATCGGTTATTAATTATCGGTTTTAGCTCAACGTACACATCAAGTACACACCTCTTCAGAAAACGATTCCGATGACGATGACGACGGCGCAGAATTTGTATCATCTACTGCGCCAACTACAGAAACTTCGGAACCGAGATTCGAATATTATGATTTGATTACAAGATTGAAGAAGGTCGTCAAAATATTTCGCAAATCTCCAACTAAAAACGATGATATATTACAAAAATATGTCGTGGAAGAGTTCGGTAAGGAGAATGCGTTAACATGCAATTCAATAATCCGGTGGAGTAGCTTAGCTACAACACTTGAACGATTTGTTAAGTTGTGAAACTGCATAGAAAAATCTTTGATCGACGTTAAAGTTCACATTCAGTTCTCGGAAAATGACTGGACAGATATTCAACAACTACACGAAGTCCTGGATATCATAAAAACAGTTTTGGAAGCGTTGTGTCGCAGTGATGCCACATTACTCACTGCCGATGTAGCTATCAAATACGCTCTAAACAAGTTAAATGACATCAATTCATTTCTCAGCAAAAAAATGGCATCAGCTCTGAAAAAACGCTATTCAGAGAGACGTTTAATAGAAGCAACTATTCTGAATTACTTGCAAAACCCTGAACAATATTTTTTAAATGTAAACAGTGATGATATAAGTATATTTATCCGTCCAAATAGCGATCAAATGTGAAACCAAATTGTATCACTTCTAAAACGCACCAGCTCTCCGACATCTTCCGAAACACCTGAAACCTCATCTCATTCGATTCAATTGGAAGAACAACATGAACCCGAAGTACAAAGAGGAGACATGACGAAAATAATGAATTAAATGTGGAGCTCAAGAAGATAATAAAGGAACGTGTAAGACCAACACATGACAGTATAGATCAACATGTTAAAATCGAGATGGCACTCTTTGAAAATGGAGGTGATCGTGGGCGTTATATAACCAAAGCTTACGAACACCTTCTCACAATTCCACCTACTAGCGTGGAGCCAAAAAGAATTTTCTCCTCAGCTGGCCTTTTTTGTAACAAAATTAGATCTCGTTTAGGTGATGCAACTTTAGATGCATTGACCTTTTTGAAGGCACATTACCAAGAAGACAAGAAAGTTTAATTACACCAAATGTCCAGACACGGAGATACTATTTTGGAGAATTGGCCTACAATATAAGTTGATTATTCTTCAATCTTTCTTTCTTTATATCTTTTCTATCATTTTCTTTATAATTCTTCTATCTTTATTCAAAGTTTTTGTACCTGTGATTTTTATTGTGATTGTTATAATTGTTATATTTAATTTTATATAATTGTATATTTAATTTTATTTGAAACAACAGCAAATGTTAACTTAAGCTACGATGTTATTCAAAATAATCTTGACTGATTAAGGTAGAGACTGATTTTATTTTAATATAAGAGCTGTTAAATTTAAAAATTGTTTATATGTAAAACTTTATTAAATGTGAATTTATGACTGTATTTTAATGTTTGTTTAGAATTAATACTTATCTTGTCATGCCAAAATGTGCAAAATGTGATTTAAATATAAAAAATATTTTTCTAAGCCGTTGTATTTATTTTCAGAATATATTTACCTCTAAAATTCTTAAAGAAAAATTCCCGAAAAAACCGTGAATCTCGGAAAATCCCGGTTCCGATTAGTACCGGTACCGAAAATCCCGGTTCCTAAAACTATACCGGTTCTCGATACCCTAGCACAGTCTCCAGTGCCGCGGTAATGACGGTACTCACGCCACAGCTCGCTGGCGGGCACGGCCTGGTCGGCGGCGGGCAGGCTGTAGATGTAGCCGATCTGGCACGGGTTCCAGTGCTCGCACACCTCGCGTTCCGGGTCCAGCTCGCTCACGAATTTGTACGTCTGTGTGAATAAATCACAGATAACCTTAATAAAAGTAAGCAGACGCTCATTGTTAGATGGTATGTACGATTTTCTGTCAGAACTAAAATAGGTTTATTGAGACAGGGACATAATACTTTTTTCTAAGGCAAAAATGTAGAGAAGTATTCTCAGCGAGAATAATTCTCTACATTTTGATGACTACATCTAAAATATTTAGTTTCATTACTATACTCAGAAAGATTTCTTATTACTTGGTAAATGTAAAAAAATATAATATTTTATGTGTAGTTTATTAATTAGATACATCTAAAAAGTACAAAATTTTTTATTTTTTGCTAAATTAATAAACAAAACCTACATCATTAGTTTACTTACATCATATTATACAAAAACGTTCATTATGGTCATTATGAACTTGCACATACAAATATCCGAGATATTTACAAATATGTTCCTGTGGCCGTATGCTTCATACTCTTAGTATGAAGCGTTTTCACGAGACTTGCAAAATTTTGTCTACAAATCGCTGTACCTTTGAAAATATTGACTTTTGATATACCGTTTCTTCTGAGAAGCTACTGATATTAAAGAGTACTATTCATTTATGCAAAAAAAAAAAAAACATCTAGCCTAGTGGCCAGCTAGACTAGCGTGTTACTCTACTAAACAGAAGACGTTTCTCCAATTTCATTGTGAGGGCATAGAAGGTCCCAATTTAGTCCTGTTTGGGCTGCGACGTCTTGGTTCCTACAGATCCATCTTACGATTGAGTGGTGATAATAATGATACAGCAACAATTGTGATATTCTTCTTTATTGGTACATATGAGAGAGATGCTTAACACAGATACGTGTACACTATATTATACAGGTGTATTCAGACCAGTCCCATTAACTTCGTGGGCTTATATTAGGCCATGAGATAGATCCATTCGTACTAGTCATTTGCTTTTAATCTATTGTTTTTGTAAAAATTAAAATTTTCAATATGCAATGTACAACGTACATAGTACATATCCACACGGGCGGCCGCGCAAACACGTCCCCGCGCCAACGCAGGTCCGAATAGAGAAAATCAGCTGATACTAGCAGCTGTACCGTATATAGTAAATAAACCACGAAAATTACATAGATTAATAACAATCTTATTTAAAATTAGATAGCTCCGTGGCCTAGTGGGTAGACAGTTTGATTCGCACTCGAGAGAGTGCAGGTTCGATTCCCAGATTCTGGCGTGTACCAATGAGACTTTTTCAGATCTCAAGTACCATTATACGGACGCTCTAACGGTGAAGGAAAACGTAGTGAGAAAACCCGCACATGGTTGGCCCCAAACGTATTGACCAGTCATTCCTCTGGACTGACTGACTATGCTGTGAGAATGCCGTATGTGCTTGGACAACCATACGACATTTAAAAACCAACTGTCCTAGGCACCACAGTATTTCAAGAGTGGTTACTTCGCTCGCAGAATACTGTATAAATCATTCAATAACGGATGAAAAGGCCTCAGTTTATTTAAAGTGCTAATAACATTCAAGTACCTATTTACTAACTTTTGTTAAGTTAACATTTAATTACTTTACATTTTTTGTTCTGATTAAGAAAAATAAATGAAAATAAAATGAGATGAGGTACATACAGTTAAATCGAACAGCAAGTAGCAACTGGCCTACCGTGCCGACGTCTAAGCATTTTAGCCACACTGCGGGATCCAAGACGATGATCCCGGCGCACCGTCTAAAATTTTCTCCTCGATATTTACGTCCAGTTGCCCGCCACCGCTGGAGGCTCAATTTTATAACACTCGCATGCTAATGGTACGGGAGTCTGAAAGATTGCGGGCATGAGTATATCACCTCCGGTAAATCCTCAATGCCTCTGCGACATTCCCAAATGCTTCACATAAGCATATCATCATCATACCATAGTAACTCGTGGTATACGCGTATGGCGAAGGCATTTTAGGATAAAAAATCACACACAAGTCACAAACACGAAAAAAAAGTCAAAACAAACAAAACAGTTAATACTTATTACAAATAAAACAGTTATTAAAACAAACGAAAGTCAATATAAACAAACGCAAATTAAAACGAAGATAAGAAGTAGATAATTAAAAAAATAACATGGAACGTCACTCTAAAACGCGGGTTTACACTTAAAGCCAACTGAACAAACTGAGAAAATGATTTTATGTAAAAAACATAGGCATGTGTCCAGAAATGTATCGATAGTTTTTCATATCGGTAAATTACTATTTAATTTGCATACGCATTGATTTGTATGAACTTATTACAAAATTACTGGAGGCTCAAGGCGCGTAAAAGAGCGAAGAATTATCGTCTCCCACGCGCCTCTCTCTTGAGAGGCGCGTGGGAGACGATAATCGCATACCATCAGGCGATCTGTCTGCTCGATTGCCGGTCATAAATCATAAAAACCCAGCTTGATATAAAAACAGTAACTTATTTATTACAAAAAACTAAGGAAAAAAATCATATCAAACAATTAACTAATTTAAATATCGACTACGTACACGTAAATGTTTCAATTTTCATAGGTCACATCACTTAGCATAGGTAGTTTTTGAAAAAGTCGAGCGGCACGCTTTTGATATTTGCCGCTAAAAAGCCATGCTGTGGCCGCGCGCGCTGTCCCGCCGCCCGCGCCCGTGCCGCATAGCGTCGGCATTCTTTGAATTTTGCCGAAATTCGATAAAACTACCTATGTTGTTTTGAAATATATTTTCGAATTTAAATGCGCTTTTTCTCTCGAGGTAAAAGGTTGTCGTCTGATTTGAGTTTCACTATTAGGTCGTGTTTAAAAACCTACTGTTGTGTTGTTAAATTTTAAGTGATACGTGTAATGATTTATGGTGCTAGCAACGATTTACAAATTTCAAAATGCAACAAGAACACTTTCTAACAACTTTAAGTTTTAACTTTTAACGTGACACCTTGCCGCGGTCACCTGATGGTCGATGGATTCCGTGAACTTAGTACTAGGAGTAGACTTAGTACCTACTACCTACTGGCAGTCATCCAGTACTCAATACTTCTTTCACGTAAGTAAATAGCCATTAGCCATAGTTTTACTAATTATGATCGGTGTAATTACGTACGTAACTTATTATCATTAATAATAATTTACTAATGCGACTTCGGGCACCCTTTTATGCACCAACTTAGTTTCATTGTTACCTACAGTTCAACCACGTTACATCTTTCGGTTATTGTCGTTTTTCAAACACCGTCTGTAATTTTGATAGAAAAGCGAATTCGTTCGTTATTTGTCAAGCAACATTTCGTGCGTGATTTACGAACCACACTGCAGGCGGTGTAGAGCAGGGATTCCTAAAGTGGGTTCCGTGGGATAGTCGTCAAGGTTCCGCCAAAATTATTTGAAATTATGTAATTTAAACATCCGTCACTTTTGTGTGTATAAGGTTGTAAGTCGCTGCAATCTGCATAAATTAAACATCGCTGAACGCGTGTACGTCAGCTGACGGCGGCCGGCCCGTGCGTCAGCTGACGGGCCATTGGCCGGCGAGCGCAATGAAGTAAATTACATTGCGTAATGAAGTAAAAATAATAAAATTATAAATTTATTAAAAAATCTACTTCTAGACAGCTTGTTCTTATGATTAAAAGGTATAAAATGTAAAAAAAATGAAATTATTGAAAAAAAAAATAATAACTTTATTGCAATGAGAAAAGATAGTTTAATCTTATCCCAAAGTTAATGGAAGCGGTCTTCTGGCACCCTGTATAGCCTTTTGGCTAACTAAAATAAAACTAGATAGGCTGTGCTTGTGACATCTGTCAATAAGACATTCACATTTCTACTTTTTATTACTACTATATTATGCAGCAGGTCATTCTTACATAAGGAGGTATGTCTTAGTAACTAGCGACGAAAAAGAATGTTCGCAGGTCCACTTCCTGAGGATGCTCCGGGGTTGGGGCGAAACGCGCGTTGAGTTTTGCCACCTACATGGTAGTGTGGGGCCTTGCAGGATCTTTCTGACATTGTTGCTTGTGTGGTGGTGGTGTTTGCACGGTCTTGTTTCTGAATGTATGCAAAAGTAATGTGAGAGGAGGGAAGTGCTTTACGCATGCTTATGCGTGCTCTTAAAAAAATAATTTTGCCGTGCACTCACACATTTGCTTGCAGGTTGTGGGTATTTTTTCGCGGGATATTGCTAGATATAATATTTATTAATAATAATGTCTATGAACGCTTCCACACCACGTCAACCTGGTCCTGTACTAAGTATCCGAAGAACTTGTATCACATGTACCAGACAACAGAAATATATTTATTACTGTTATTCTATACATAAATTTAAGATTTTATTTTACTACACATATTATATTTAATACACATCCAAGACCCAGGAACACAGATTTTTTTTGTACCTTCGGCGGTATTCGAACCCGCCACCTCCGGCTTAAGCGCCGACGCGCTGACCACTGAGCCACAGACGTAATTAAATCAATATAATGATGATGTCTGTATGCTGTATAGCAGTGGCGTGGGGTTCCTATAACTCCAATCCTATCGGCTTCTCTCACCACTTGCCTTTTGAAGACCCTCATACAAATCCCTACCTATTGTACAGGCTAGGGCTTCCTTATGAAGGAGAATCAGCCTTCGCCACTGCTCTATAGCCAATACGCACCCTGTCCGGGTAGTATCTGTAGTGGACGACGACATCTTCAGAGTCCTCCAGCGCGCACTTGCGGTAGGTGTAGTTGAGTGAAGTTCGCTCGACAGGCGCGCAGCCCACCACGGTGGAGCCGTTTCGAGGCAGATCGGGGCTTTCCAGTCGGTGGCCTAAGATGCACACCATTGAGGAAAAAAACAACAATGCAAAAAAACAGCTAAAATCAAATAAGTTGTCATAGAAATAAAACTGGCCAGCAACAAAAAATATTGTCTGCTTAGATTGATGTTAAAAGCGCCATCTATCGAAAAATATTTTAGCTACACTGAATTATACGATGATAAAAATATATTATTTTTACATTTTGTAACACGAAAACCAATTCAAAAAAAAAACTACACACTGAAATAGAATTAAACGGAGAGAACTCTACTCACTTTTAGAGCTAGTGTTTTCTCCAATACATAGTTACACTTACGGTTGCAAAAGAAGTACTTATTCCTCGCGACATAGAGTTCTCTGTCCTCCGCGCTGAGGCAGGAGTCGTACATGACTTGTGTCGGCTCTATGTCCTCCTCGCACACGAGAGTCCCCGAGCCGTCCGGCTCCTTTGGCGCACGGTTAGCCGGACACCGGAATAACTGGCCTGTGAGAGAGTTGTAAACAATAATAGTTCCTGTATAAACCTAAATATTGCAAATAGTTATGTCGAAACGAGTCAGATCACAGTTTTCCTCCACGAGACTACAAAGGTATCTTGGTAAGATTTAAACTTAAACCATACGATATTTTTTAAGATAGATGCGCTGTAGGGCACAGCGGGGTAAAGGCGTTACTCACTTACTTTAAGTACTATCTATTGTAAGTACATCGTACTTGTTCGGGAAAACTACAGCCTAACTGACACAACTACTGGTTTAAGCGGTTAAGAGGTTACCTAACCTCAAAAGATGAGAGAAATACCTCGACGTAGGATCAGCGGCGGCTTGTTCCGTATCTCGGCGATAGTGACGCCCTTCTCTCCATTCTACACGGGTGTCATGACACGCTTGAACAGCGTGGTGCGCCGCTCCTGCTCCGCGCTGATGTAGGGCAGCAGCTCCTATGTCTAATATCCGACGTTTTACAGCACATACCTCGTCGTATGTTCAGCGGCGGCTTGTTCCGTATCTCAGCTATAGTGACGCCCTTCTCCTCGTCCTGCTCCTCTATGATGCACGGCAACAGCTCCTCTGTCTATTATCCCATGTGTTACAGCACATACCTCGACGTATGATCAGCGGCGACTTGTTCTGTATCTCGGCGATGGTGACGCCCTTCTCCTCGTCCTGCTCCGCTACGGCATCAGCTCCTGTCTTTTATCCCACATGTTGCGGCACATACCTCGACGTATAATCAGCGGCAGCTTGTTCCGTATCTCGGCGATGGTGACGCCCTTCTCCTCTATGACGCACAGCAACAGATCCTCTGTCTGTTATCCCACGTGTTACAACATACCTCGACGTATGATCAGCGGCGACTTGTTCCTTATCTCAGCTATAGTGACGCCCTTCTCCCCGTTCTGCACGGCGGCCATGACGCGCTTGTACAGCGTGGTGCCCCGCTCCTGCTCCGCAATGATGTAGGGCAGCAGCTCCTCTGTCATTATCCCACGTTTTACAGCACATACCACGTCGTATGATCAGCGGCGGCTTGCTCCGTATCTCAGCTATAGTGACGCCCTTCTCCCCGTTCTGCACGGGTGTCATGACGGGCTTGTACAGCGTGGTGCGCCGCTCCTGCTCCGCGATAATGTAGGGCAGCAACTCCTCTGTCTATTATCCGACGTTTTACAGCACATACCTCGTCGTATGATCAGCGGCGGCTTGTTCCGTATCTCAGCTATAGTGACGCCCTTCTCCCCGTTCTGCACGGCGGTCATGACGCGCTTGTACAGCGTGGTGCGCCGCTCCTGTTCCGCGATGATGTACGGCAGCAGCTCCTCTGATAGCACGTCCACCTTCTTCTTCGACTCAGCGTTCATCTAAAGGTGAATGCCACTTTTTTAAATTTAGAGCTTGAGCCCGCTATTATTTAAATATCTACATCATTTTTCCTGAGTTAGTCTGCCATTACTCTTCAGAATATATCGCCCAGAAGCGACACTATCGAACGGTGTGAAAATACAGGGTGTTTGGTGTATTAATATTTTTATTAAAGGGCGATAAGAGCAATTGTAACAAAACTAGACGGAATTATGTACGGAGTAATTTTCAATTATTAATTTAGTTACTTACTCTGTCAGCGTCTTTGTTAAATTTTATGCCGGTTCCATCCTGTGAAAAATTAAATTGAATGAGGAATGAGACAAGGAGCCACGACGAAAAAGATTATGTAATACTACCGAAGCCATGATATTTCAAGTAGGCTTCGGGTCTTTCTTCAGAGGCTTTTGCTTACCGCTCACCTCTCTACGTTGGCTTATACTTAAGGATTTTTTTTATTCATACCTCTTATGTCATCTTGACGACCTCTGCGGTTTAGCGGTTGAGCGCGTCAGTGCTCAAACCGGTCGCGGTTTCGGATCCCGCCAAGGAAACAAAATGTTTTCTATGTCCCAGGGTCATGGATGTGCAGTAAATATGTGTATAATATAATAAAAATCTTAAATAGTTTATAGTATTAAATATATTTCCGTTGTATGGTACCCATAACACAAGTTACACGAGGTCTTACCACGGGACCAGATACGTCAATCTGGTCCCGTCCCGTGGTGTGGATGCGTCTACAGATATTACAAGTAGCGGCACGTAAGTTTAGCGCTGAGCGAAATGTAGAGGGGATAGCTGCGCATGGGTACAGTCGCGCACGCAATACAATTATATTAAATACGTGCTGTTATTCGAATGACTGAGCAAAATACTCGTTGCTTCGTCAATCTCACTTTTTATTTGCTTTAAAGAATCAATCAATTCATTGGTTTCTTTTTAACAAAACAATGCACGTCATACACCATTTTTCGTGCCTGTCTTTTCAAAACAGTATTTCTTCTAGGCATGTTCACTGTTTAAAGTCACAAACAAATTTAATAATAAAAACCAACAATAATAATCGAACTCAAACTTAACAAAAAACAATAACAATGAACGGCAATAACAATAGATTTTAGAACGCGACTGTACAGTCAGAAGACCGCGGAGCGTCGTATCACGGCGGGGGACGGAGTACGACTGGCTAGCCAATCGGCGCTACGCACGAGCACCCTTCGTCCCTCTAGTCCCCCTGAGAGACCTAATTTTTGACTTCTGCGCAATAACGGTCAGCGCTAGTTTCGTGCCGCTACCTGTACATTAGACATACCACAGCCTGTCTTCTGACGATGTTGGCCAGGTATCTGCCTCGCCGGGTGGCCGGTAGTAGCACGCTACCCGGTAGCACATCTTCCCCTGTCTGCAAGTCAACAAAATACAGTAGCAAGGCCAAATTATACGGGTCTATATTTTAAAAGCAATTAAAGCCCATGATCGTCTATGGCTCAATGTACATCTACTTACCGGGGAATGTGTTCAGTTGTAGATCATAATATTTATGTAGGTATAGTATAGTCTGTGGCCTCAATTGCAGATTGAATTGGAAATGATTATGTTTAGTACTTTTATTGTCATCATTATTTGATCGCATTATACGAATTACGCGAATTCATTAGTCGCTTCGCGTCGCTTACCGTAGAGGTGCGAGCAAAAGCAACAGAACCAATTCCAGGAATAGAGCCCCACATAATTATTAATTTTATTTTTTTTGTATTTGTTGCTAAGGCGGCAACAGAAATGCGTCATCTGTGAAAATTCCGACTATCTAGCTATGAGTTCACGAGATGTATCTCACCAGGCTGTAGCCTGGTGGCAGACAGACAGACTGACCGACAGTTAACTCTTAATAATAGGGTAGCCTTTGCGTACGGAACCCTAAAATGGGCTAAATACCAGGACTAGGTTATGAAGTAAAAAATTTAACTTACCGGTTGATATATGGACAGAACGCGCAAAACATTTACCAATAGAACAAATAACACCGCACTCATCCTTGTAAAACTAGTCAAAGACTAAAACATTTTCGTTCGAGCTAAGCTAATTGGTTTGTTAAAAATAATTTATTTTATTATACCAATCAAACTTGCTAACGATTGGACACGTATACTAAATCACCACAACTAGTGGAGAGGGCATCGTTGGCTGCCCCGTTAGAATAAAAAACTAGCACACACAGGCAACAGAAGTGAAACCTTCACGTTGACTTATCCACTTTTAATACAGGTGTCTTGATTTTCTAGTACAAAAATAAAACGCCATTACAATCGACAGCTAATTTATTTCTAGATAAAGCTTTAATTTCACAAATCATAGAAAATATAAATTTTAAAGAATAATTAAATAGAAATAGAGCGTATATCGACACAATCAGTTCTGGATTCGAATTAATTCTAAATATTTATATATTCAAATAAATTTTCATGACATTATTTCATTTAATTAGACAAAAAAAATGTAAAAATTTTTCACTAAGTAAAACTGTATTTGCATTTTATTAAATTATACTTAGGGCCTGTTTCACAATCTTTTAATAAGTTTCCAATAGCTTATTCGAAAGTTTTGTCGCTGCTTACTTTATATCGAGCCACACGAGACAAACCATGCAAATATGAATGTGAAACCGACCTCAGAGTTCAAAATATTTACTTAATAAATAATATAAATAAATCAATTATATACACTGGCGGACACATAAACTGCATTATAGTGCAAGAACACACTCAATCAAATTTTATTACGAAATATGCAAACTTTTTACATTTATTGGTATTGGAAAATACACAAAAACAAAATCAAATTTAAATATGGTACTGTCACAAAAGAAAGAAAATATTCTATAGAAGAAATCTTATCAATTTACTAAAGATTAACTCGTTGTTACGTTAATGTTGTGATTGATGGTTATTTTTTTTTGTTTTGTTACATGTTGAATGATCGTTACTAATTGTTTAATTGCTAGTCTGTTTTCATTTTAAACACGTTTTTCTTTCGCGAATATGGACGTATCGTCTAGTATTTGTTTCGACGTATTGTTGCTCTAGTGCAGCAAGGCCTAAACCAACGAACAATTGCTGCAGATTTAAATATAAACCAGTCTACGGTTTCCCGAGTTTACAGAAGATTTATGGAGACAGGTTCATTCAAAAGAAGACGTGGAACCGGCAGAACAACGTCTCGTGACAACAGGATTATTGTGACAACTTCCTTGCGAAATCGGTTTTTAACGTCTATAAGCATTAAAAATGAGCTCAACCAGGTACGTGACGTAGCAGTTAGTGCACGAACCATAATAAGAAGGCTAAAAGAGCGTGATATCACACCTTTCAGACCCGCAAATGGACCAAAATTGTCTGCAGCTCACAGGCAAGCTCGACTAAGATTTGCTTGTGAACACTTAAATTGGACTGAAGAGCAATGGGCTTCCGTATTATTCACTGATGAGTGTAGGACTTGTTTGTACGGTGCTTATGGTCGCAGACTAGTCTACCGTAGACGAGGAGAGCGATATGCTTAAAATTGCATTGAGAGAGTTCGATTTGGAGACGGGTCTTGTATGGTTTGGGGCGGCATATCGATGGATGCTCGAACTGAACTTGTGTTTATTGACGCAGACACACATGGCAGTGGTAACCGTGGTTTAACATCACATCGCTATATAACGGAGATATTGGACCCTCAAGTGGTACCTTTTAGCGGATTTATAGGCGAAAACTTTATTCTGATGCAGGATAATGCTCGTCCGCACGCAGCGAGACAAGTTGAGCAATACTTTACTCAGGTTGAGATTCGTTCCATGGATTGGCCAGCACGTAGCCCGGACCTCAATCCGATAGAACTCGTGTGGGACAACCTAAAAAGAGCAGTGTTTACAAGAAATCCGGTTCCAACAACGGTTGCGGAGCTCAGAGTTTCATTGTCACAAGAATGGGACAATACTCCGCAAGATCTTTTAAAAACACTTATCAGGTCGATGCGAAACCGACTTGAATCAGTTATTAGGACAAGAGGAGGTAATACACCTTATTAAAAACAAAAAAAAAACTTTTTCTTTTCTTAGTAGGTATTGTAAAATTTTCATAATAAAGCCGTTTTTGTTCTATTCAGTGTTTCATTCGAAAAGCTGCAAAAGGAGTATTTTGATTCTTTTAGTGAGAAAAGTTGACCTATAAACACATGAATTGGTTTTTTTATCAGATTAAGAACAAGTCTTAGCATTATCATTGAAATAAATCAAAATAGTTTGCACTTTCACTAATTGCACTATGATGCAGTTTATGTGTCCGCCAGTGTATTTTTACTACCTTCAAGTTTTTTAGCCTCCGTGGTATAGTGGTTAGAGCTTGACTCGGAGGTCGTGGGTTCGCTTCCCGCATTGGAACAACAATAAAAGTAGGTTCCAAGTTTGGTTAGGACAATGTAGGCTGATCACCTGATTTGTCTGACAAGAAAGATGATCCATGAGTCGGATGGGCATGTAAAAAGTCGGACCTGCGTCTGATCTCTCGCCAGTCGTGTCGGTTATCCGTCCCACTGGGTTACGAGAGTAAAGGAGGAGAGAGTGCTCCTGTGTACTGCGCACACACTTGGGCACTGTAAAATTACTCCCGCGTAACTGGCCTGGTTTCAATGAAACCGGCCACCGTCACCGAAATCGGTGTGGGGGGAGTTATATATTATGTTATATTATACCTTCAAAAATAATAGTTATTTTCATGTGCTTCATAAAAGTGCATCAATTCAAATCCACAACTGTTGTATAACATCAAGGTACAACAAGGTGTCTATCTATAAATAGATTACGAAATACATTCTCGGTTTTTTTTTTTTACATTTTGAAGTTGCTGTTTTCTTTAACAATTCAGATCTTGAAATGCTCAAGTTACAAAAATTATTGTTTAGCAAATCAAATATTTGCCACTTTACACTTAGATACACATACAAGGTCAAAGAAATTAAATATTTAGCAGTTTGATTTCAAAATATATGTACCTGCAAACGGCTAAATACTCGGACCACATGCCTACAAAAACACTGCCGCGGAAGTGTAGACTGTTGTCATTGTTTGTTCGTACTAGAAGTCGGCCAGTGGTCTCGAGTGGAATTTCGACCACTGGGCGACTATGATTCATATTAAATTTTTAAGTATGTAGGGTTCTTTTGCCTCTTAGATACGAAATAAAAAATGTAAATTGTCTATTGAACGTGAAAGACAGGTTGATAAACGTCAACGTGCAACAAAATATGATTGTATCAAACCATGCAGTAGTGTGAATGATTAATGAGGTTGTTGTTATTTTTTATTTATTTCTAAGAAATATTTTTAGCACCCCTTCTCACATAAACTTTAGCTGTGCCAAATTTCAAACCCCTCCGTTTGCATAATTTTCGCAACAAGTCATAAGAACTAAGAAGTTTTCTCGTCACGTATTAATTTGTTCGTAATTAATATTATGCTACCAAACTGAAATGTCATTGACAATAGTATTGTGACTGCATACGGTCATTATAATAAAAAATATTTAAAATTATGAGAACACTATAGTCAATCTGCTTATACTTCCCTGATAGTGATATTGATAAATAATAATATTGGTATATTAACAATCCTGTGTTCGGTAACAAAACATCAGTCTTATGTAACATCAATTAACAAATGACTTAGGAACCCAATTTAAATATGTAGGTTCGTAAACTTAATCTGAAGTAAATGTCAGATTTGGCAGCTGTACACGATTTTCAGCTCTATTGTAATAGCACACAGCTCTATTTACAGTGCAGGGTTTTCTGTCGCGACCACAAAAAATCGCTCGTGGGAACGTAGGCTTACGGCCCGTTTCATTAAATACATAATACATTTTCAATTACATTTGCAAAACAGCCAACTTCAGACATATTTACTAGCGGACTGACAACCGAAACAACTTCACGTCTCTATCCAACCACACTCCCAAAACCCTTCCGTTACATACAAAATAAATCTTTACATCCTAGCTGTATTTTCCCAATACTAGGTATACCAACTACACTGAACCGAATATTTGACCAACATGTTCACCAAATTGAAATTTACCTACTTTATTGCCATGCCGTTTTCTGAAAATTCAATACTATCCAAATTGTAATTTTATTCTTTCATTATATATAAAAAATCAGAAGGCAAGTCATTGAACTAATTAAATCTATTAAAATATGCGCGTTTCAGCCTCAGGTCAGGTCTTCACTATCGCATTTTTAACGGATTTAATTAATAGGATCGCGGCCTTTAGACGTAATAATTTACTAAACTAATTGTGGAAGTGAAAGCAAAATAATTCATTTTCCATCCTTTATAATATGAGTACTCTATATTTCATCTCTTCACACTGTTTTTGTGCGTACCAACCAAACCTACATCAATTTCATCCATTTGGACTGTGAGACTGCCCCATTCCGCCTCAACCCCCAAATTCTATCAAGTGTAGCGTTCGGTCAAACCGCCAAGTAACTATTCCCTTAGTACTAATAGTCGAAAACACACAATACATACTATAGTAAATTTAAGGTTGTACACCGATTACTTATTAGGTGTTTTTTTTTTCATGTTGACTGGCGTAATCCAAAATTATAAGAAATAGCGAATAATGTTCAAGTGCGCAAAACTTTATATTCTTATAGTTTCGGATTTAGCAGATTTAAAGATTTAGCAGATTCATGCCCAATTAAAAATTTCATTAATTATAAATTATAATAATACACTTAAGTACTGAAATGCATGGCTGCTTATATTGATTCAATACAATGTAATTTAAATAGAGAATTATTAAAACATATAGAAATTATAAGAAAATATTTAACAAATGGTGAATAGGTGAGAATAAAACAGGTGTGCTAGACCCTCCAGATACGTGTTACATACTATATTTTACTCAAAAACCTGGCTACTTACAGTTTACCAGGTTGTTTAAGCATATACTAAACTACATCTAAATATATTATATTCAAGTAAATACACCTACTCGTAATACATTTAATATGGCTTAAGTTATGTATATCAAAAAACCTATGCCCTACCAGGATATACACAATACGTTATAAATAGGTTTTGAATAAATAGGTTTTAGCCGACTACAACATTGTGACATATATTATAGGACTAAATAATAATAATAATAGTTTCCAAGACTAGCTATAACAGAAATAGTGAACTGTGACAGTTGACACGTCTGTTGTGGCGCATCACTGTAGTCTACTCGCGTTATGAAGACAGTGAAATATAAAAAAAAAATCAAAATTGACCAGTGACGCGTAAGCCGTGATTACATTGACCAATCACAGTACGCCATTTTCGACCGGCCCCTGGCGTGGGCGGCGAGCATCCGCGCCCGGGCGGCGAGCATCCGCGCCCGGGCGGCGGTGTACTTAAGAAATTATAATGGACGAGTTAACTTCAAATACATTCCTCGCGCTGGGGACTTCTTCTTCTTCCAGTGCGGTGCGGGTAAAACCATTCGTAACATGACCATGTATTTATTTTAAAAACAGAGCCGAATACTGAAAGGCTACTTAAATTCCCGGTTTCTGAGGTTTTTTGTCGGTAGTTTATCTATTCAATAGCCCTTTTGATTGGTTAACACGTTTGCGTCATCCAGCAAGAAGACTACCAACAAAAAACCTCAAAAACCGGGCATAAGTTACATGCCGTCCTTGGAATTCTGCCAAGCCGAGACAGAGAAAAGAGAAGTGTTCAAATTGCAATGAAATGTGGAACTTTTTATGTAGTGAATAAAGTTAAATTTTAAAGCGCTATTTTAAAAATGCCTGCTCGCGTCCCAGTGTGAGCTGACCCTTAGGGGATTCTTAATTTTCGGTGGTCAATTAATTTCCTTAAACCGCAGGGCTCAAGAATAACTTGAATAAAACTTAATTCTATTACAGCTAGCCTTGATAATATTAAAGCATAAAGTTACCTTAAATAAAATAGTGTTGGTCAATAATTTGAACTTTTTCAATTTAACGGGCTCATGATATTTTTACCATACACATAGTTACTGTTTAAATGGAAATACCATTTAAACACTGTTCTGTGCCTTTTTGAAAGTTCAAAATGACGCCATTTCTTTCGTTCTTGTTTTACAATGTGATGCTTCCCTGAGCCAGACAATTTCGCCAAAATTTAATCACCGAGTCGACGTTTTTGAATAATAATTCATTACAACAGTAAACAGTCATTTCGGTTCTGAATTCTAATTGTTTTTTATTTCTTGTACTAATTTAAAAATTAAATAAATTAATTAATTACTTAAGTTTGCTTTTGTAAAGTGCGGTCGCGGAGCACGTAGAATTACGTACATTGACTCGTCGCTACTTGTACGTACGAAATTATACGTGCTCCGCGATCGCACTTTAGCTATGTGACCGAAATCTCAAATTTAAGTTTTTATCGACCTATAGGTCCTAGCCTTATAGTATATTAATTATTAAAAGGCGAGAAAAGCACGTTATATAAATTGTAGAATTAAATCGATTCGTTGGGGCCAAGTGAACTTGAGCTCCCTGAGATCATACCAAAGGGTTTATTTTCCCTAAACAGGCACTGCAGGCACTACCTGCAGGCACAACATAATTGGCAAACCAATGTTTTTGGTGCAATTTCATCGAAATATAGTTTAGTTTGTACTAGATTACTCATCTATAAGGATTCTAAAATCACAGGATAGTGGTGGATGATTTCCAACCTAGTATAAAATTTGACTCACCGAATAGCGAACAGTGACTTACTATTTTCAATGTTCTGCCAACTTACTGAATTTCTAGGTACATACTACCAGAATTCTGAGCTTCTATTGCACAGTGTTGCCCTTATATAGTTCACATGATATATTTTCTATATTAATAACTTCAGATAATATGTTTTACAGAAAGAATTCTGTAACACATTCTTCATCTTTCTTGTCCTTCACATCTCTGTCCACAAAGGGGCTGTATGTTAGCTCACAGTCCGGACGGAGACTCCTGAAGTTCTCCGCTCCCCTCTCCGTAATACTGGTCTCGGTGAAGTTTATCTCCGTCAGAAAAGGAGCAGAAGTGGCTAAATGTACTAAGCTCCTATCTGTTATATTCCTGTATCCAGTGACGGAGAGAAACCGGAGGTTGGATCGGTCCGGTCTGAAGTTGTTCACATCATTGTTCCCCGGAGCATCATTGTAATATACATAGCCTAGATTGATAATATTCACGTCTTCACCGTCAGCGCGGCCGAATCGTCTGATTGCGAAATCTGTGACTAGAGAGCTGGGGTTGATATGAGACGATCTGAAGTCGAGGCGAAGCTGGTCGTTCTCATCTCGGGGGAACCTGTACGTACTAGGTTGGGGACCGAAGTTGACGTATAACACGTGGTGGCGGGGCTCGATCTGATAGTTGACTTGACGCGGCGGCTGCGCCGGTTCAGGCGAACAATTCACGTACACTGGGTCCCGGTTCTTCCTGAAGCAAACGTATCTCTCTCCCTCGTTCGACGTGCCGGGTTTCTCTGAATTATCTTTATTGTCTTTCTCCTTATCTTTGTCGACGTCGTCGGAATTTTCGTCGGCATCGTCGTCGTCGCTTTCGTCGTTTTCGGTAGGCGTTTTCTTAAAATTGACGTAGATCGGGTTGCGGTTCTGTCGGAAACAAACGTAGCCCTCTGTCTTATCGGACTTGGAAGGTCCGGCTTTAGACGTACTCGCCCCAGCATCTTTATCGTCGCCATCTTGTTTCGGTTTGTCATCTTTCTTTGGATCTTTCTTGGGGCTTTCTTTGTCATCTTTTTTGGGACTTTCCTCTTTTTTTATGCTGCCAGATTCATCTTTGGTATCGCTTTCTTTATCTTTGCCTTTTTTGTCGGCCTCTCCTTTGTCTCTGGTCTCCCCCTCGTCGTCTATTGTCACTTTGATCTCTAGAGTGTGTATGTATTTCTCGCCGTCTCTGGCATCTATGGACTCCGTCCGTTGTCCTATAACGACTTCATTATATCTCTTCCTCTTTTTGGGTGGGGAGTATTCGCTACTAGCTTGCGAGTCACTGGCGCTGTCGTCTACTCGACTACTGGTAGATGGCAAGACGGAGCTGAAATTTTTTTTATAGATAATTATAAAAAATGCTATAAATTAAAAGTTGCAACCTTTCTAATTACTATATTCTTAAATTGCAGGTAAATTAAATTTTGTATTTGTTTACAACACTTTTAACATTTACATTAATGTAACGAAATATGGTAATAATTGCTTTTATTTTATACTGAACTAATAAACTTTTCATAAAAATTATAATTCGCGTGACTACAAGAGTTTTCTAATAAATACATACTCATATAATAGCTTTCGCGAAATTGTCGTATTTCATATATCATCATTTCATTTCCATACAAATGATTGCTGAGGACCATTAACAATGTGGTTATACTGTTGTACCTCATTGACTGCACTGGTCTGTGCGAGTTAACTTCAGCATTCTCCATCTCTTCTGGTGACCATCTTGCTTTGAAGTATTCTGGCTCCTAAAACAACAGTTAATATATTAATACGTGTAGCGAAAAATTCTTACCCCTTTTTTATGAAAATTATGCAAACGTTCACAGATTTCATACACCTCGTATGAAATCTGACACAGCTAAAGTTTATGTGGAGAAAAATGTGCCGATTTTATAAAAAAGTAATATTAGAAATACATAAAAATATATTTTTGTGTAGTGAATAAAGTTCTGAATAGCTATCTTAAAAATGCAGCGCCGTGTAGTGTCGCGAGCTCCACATATTTCCTGTCGCCGTCTGTCATCTGTGCGACAAATGTTACACACTTTCGGCCCAGCGAGCAGTGGAAAAGTTGGCAGCATCGTGTCGCGTCCAACTAGCTCGTTTTTTTTCTCTATTTACCTCCTTCTCCCAGTCGTCCAGCTCCTGGTGCGGGGCGGGCACGTCGTCGGTGTAGTGCAGGTGCCGCGGCGGCTGGCGGCGTCGCACCGCGCTCAGCCACAGCCGCTCGAGTCGCGGCAGCCAGCCCAGCGCCGACACCTCCGAGTCGCCCACCGGCGAGCCGCGCAGGTCCAGCGACTGTAATAATAACATCGTTAGTTTAATCTACTCAATTTACACAGTTATACTAGAGATTTTTTTACAAGAAATAGAGTACTATGGCCTACTAGCTTACTTTTTTTTTTTTAATTTTACAACTTCGCACTATCATTTTAAAATCATTATTTACTATTTCAATAAATAAAAGAAAGATTTAGAGGATAATTAAAATAATTTTGCTACACAACAATGGCACACTCTGTGACAAGACAAGCCATAGACAGACCTTGAGCGTCTTGAACCCGTAGCGCGAGGTAAGCGAGGCGTACGCGACGAACTCGGCGAGCTTCGGGCAGTCGCGCATGCTGAGCTCCGTCAGCGCCTCCAGCTTGCTCAGCGGCAGCAGCGACGCTGGATCCATCCATTCACATTCTGATACGTCCAGCGACTGTAGACAGTTTTATTTAGAAAATAGCACATAGTAAGTTAAAATACTTTGATGTTAGTTACAAGTTTTCACGGAACTCGAGACTATCAGCTAACTTCATTATATCGCTTTCTGGCTATTGGTGTGCGTGTATCGTAATATGGGTCTAGTCAATATTAATAAAGATGAAAAAGTTTTGTAAAGTTTAACTCACTTCTAACACTGGCTGATAGTCTTGTATTTTAAAAAGAAACGACTTGTCAATGGTCATGTTGAACAGCTTGGAGCCACGGAGTGACAGCTTCTTTAGCGTTCTCGGTAGCTGTTGCAGACTGGTCTGAAATTAAAACCAAAAGTTTTACGAAAACTATTTCAAAAACGTACAATTTAATACAATATAGCGCATATAGACGATGGCATATCGGGCCATAGTATATATGACATGATATGGTGAATCGTCTGGCATATGGGTTCATATTCAACGGCATATACGGTCATGCCGATTCATTTTGACCCAAACGTAAACAAACAAGACATAGATCCGAACAGAGACTGTTTAGTGATACGAAAACATACAATGAATTGCAAAACGATTCGATTTTGATTAGTATGATTAATTAAGCTATATAACTTATGTCTTTTAAATTTGTTTGTCTGTGTCACAAATAAAAATATTTCTTTATAAAATTTAAAAAAATCATTCTCATTCTCAACTCAATCAATAAACTCAATCTCAACAAAGGTTTTTTAATGGTGTAAATGATTTTTTCATAAAGGACACTGGCGAATCCTACCTGATTTTACATCCAGAACGGCCAAGTTTCGAACATATGTTTTTTTGTAGAAAGTAGAACATATGTTTTTTTGTAGGTTTTATAATACTTAAAAAGGTATTATATAAAAAAATAATTTTAGAGCTTGAGAATAAAAAGTAATGAATCTCCGAATATCAGAGAATTCATGTGCAAAATATCTGATGTAATCGTTGTTAATATATTATATGTATAGTCTATGGTTATCATGCAGTAAATTGTCAATTTGAGGCGTAAAAGCTCCATCTAATGGCCCAGTAGATAGATTTATTTTAATTGGAGTATAAAGTTATTTTCCTTTTCTGTAGCTCAGCAGTTTCGAACTAGTTTAAAAAAATATATATATACTTGGGGTGTGAAATAAATCCCTCTATACTTATATATTTATATACTAAGAAAAATAATTATTGTTTTTGGTTTTCCTAACGTGAAAGCGACATCTATAATTTATTGCGTTTCCAAACAAACTAGTTATCAGTGTCATTGCGTAATTGACATCGTCATTAATAGATGTCACTTTTCCGCAAACCGCCACTAGGGCAATTTATTGAACAATAGGTAAGGTTATATTTAATCAATTATCTTTTATCCCCCGAGTTTGATGTATACTATTATTGTATTGTTTTTTTGTTCCCATGTTCATAAAGTACAACTTACAACAAAGACTTTTTGTGGCCACGTATTTCAATTACCAGGCAGTAAATGTATGGCGACTTACCGATCTCCTTTGTCAGTAAAAATGTATTCGTAAGTGATGATTAACGTTTGCATTTTGAAATCGCTATTTCATAAATATTAAATATGTTATAAGATTAATGTGAAATATTTTTCATATATTTAATAAAAAAAAAAAATCCACATTTTTTAAAATATTTTTTAATATACCGGATGTTTGGAAGATGGATGCAAAGCTTTAACGCCTTGTTAGTATAGACCATTTAGAACCGTATTTAACCATTCTTAGCTTTCATGATGTAAGATTTTATTTTTTATCGAATTTTTAAATTTTTTGTTGCAAAAACCCCAAATTCAAATTCAATTAATTTCAGTAATTGGTGAGCGATCTTTGTAGTTGATACCTCAATCGAAAGAGTAATAACTAGGTATGTTTTCCAAAATGTTTGAACAAAAAAACCAGTTACCGTTTTTTTTATTTATGGTCTCAAAAAAATTACATTTCTGAAATTCACAAAAAATTATTAACTTCAAACCCCTGTTAACCGCAAACCGCCACTAGGGCAATTTATTGAACAATAGGTAAGGTTATATTTAATCAATTATCTTTTATCCCCCGAGTTTGATGTATACTATTATTGTATTGTTTTTTTGTTCCTGTTCATAAAGTACAACTTACAACAAAGACTTTTTGTGGCCACGTATTTCAATTACCAGGCAGTAAATGTATGGCGACTTACCGATCTCCTTTGTCAGTAAAAATGTATTCGTAAGTGATGATTAACGTTTGCATTTTGAAATCGCTATTTTATAAATATTAAATATGTTATAAGATTAATGTGAAATATTTTTCTTATATTTAATAAAAAAAAATATTCCAAATTTTTTTAAAATATTTTTTAATATACCGGATGTTTGGAAGATGGATGCAAAGCTTAACGCCTTGTTAGTATAGACCATTTAGAACCGTACTTGACCATTCTTACTGTTCGTGATGTGAGATTTTATTTTTATCGAATTTTTAAATTTTTTGTTGCAAAAACCCGAAATTCAATTAATTTCAGTAATTGGTGAGCGATCTTTGTAGTTGATACCTCAATCGAAAGAGTAATAACTAGGTACGTTTTCCAAAATGTTTGAACAAAAAAACCAGTTACCGTTTTTTTATTTATGGCCTCAAAAAAATTACATTTCCAAAATTCACAAAAAATTATTAACTTCAAACCCCTGTTACAAATTTATCTCATGATACAGATGTGTACATCAAGTCTTATTTGGTTGTTTACACATTAATTAATTCAAATACAATAAAAAATAATTGGATTATCTTCCAGATTGGCCATTATTTGCAATTAATTGCGAAATTTTGGGTTTTTTCAACAAAAATTTAAAAAATTCGTTAAAAATAAAATCGTACGTTCGAACGCTAAGAATGGTCAAATACGGTTCTAAATGGTCTATACTAACAAGGCGTTAAAGCTTTGCACCCATCTTCCAAACATCCTGTATAAATCACAACATTTTTATGAATTCGGTTTGTTTATATTTGGGTTATTTTGTTAGTTAGTTTGGGTTTGGTAAAATTAATCGGAATGGAATAGCATGTGAGTTTGTAGTCTACGATAGTCTATGGTAGACAATACGATAGACTATCGCAGACTAATTAACTTTACGGCATTCGGAGCATAGACAACACTCACGACTTGGCAGTCTATGTTGCAGTAGTCGAGCGCGAGATGCGTGAGGTTGGCGCAGCAGGCGGCCAGGCGCGACAGTAGCGGTCGCGACAGCGTGAACTGCGGGCCGCAACAACCGTCTGTGCCGCCGCTGCGGCCGTCCACAACGTGGCCCGGCCATGTTGGCGAGCCGCGGTACCTGAAACATTACCTTTGTTTGTGACCCATACAAAAGGTATACCCATGGGCCTAGGAGGAACATTTGACAGCAGCGTAAACATAACGTTATTAAATCACAGAATTGTATTAAAATCTGTCAAAATCTTTACAGCACCCATACAAATTTAATTCGTTATCGTTACGTCGCTGTCAAATATTCAAATTAAGTATTTAGGACTTACCGTGCCAAAGCAGACGAGCGCTGACCGTTGAAGAAGCACCTGCCCCTGTGTCTCTCCACGAACACCGGCACCCGCACATGCTGGACATCTGATAATATATAGAAATAAATTTTTAGGCTGAGACTATGATCCGAATTCCGTCAGGCCTGGCAAAATTCTGAAAATATAATGGGGCAGAGTTGCAATTTCAGAGCACTGAAAATACAACTCTGCCCTAATACAATATAGTTCATAATCGAAGTGTCGAGCTGACATACTTTAATTACTGATGTTGTTAATTCCAGCAAGTGTAAAATACGCACCATCTTTATAACAAACAACTCACCATAGACAACCAGGTCTCCGTCGTTGTTACCGGCGCTCCGTGTGTAGTTCTGTTTCTCGTCCTCCGCCTCCTTTCGCGTTATGTTAGCTAGGCCGAGGCATCTGCATAGAATAAAATAGTAAGATTAATAATTATAAAGTATTGTACAGATGAGAAGAATGAATTAATCGAAAGTTAGTTAGTTTGTGGCTTCAAGGCCACTTGGACCTTTGTGATTGTGGAAAACCATTTTTAGTACAAGCCTACATCGTTATGAATCATGAATATTTACATATTATATACATTTCACTGCAACACATCCACTGGTTTTAGTTGTGTGCTGATGTATTAGTTAGTCACGGTTGCGTTTTATGTTTGCCGACAATGATTGTTACAACAACATTAATACTGACCCGGCAGCAACTTTGGCGTATCCAGAAAGCAGCAGCGTCCTGGTGTCAGCGTGCAGCGTGTGCTGCAGGTGCCAGCACAGACGGGCTCGGCTGCACAACTCCGACCGAGCGTCCACGGACCGCCACAGAGACCGTTCGCGCACCAGACGGCCGAGACGAGCGCAGGAGCTAGGGAAAAGTGATTGTTACACCATAAATTATTGCCACTGTAAATACTATTCAGTTGCGACAGTGGTACACAACAGGTCCTTGAATCTAACAAAATAAAACAGTTATGTTTTACTATACCCTATTTGTTTGTGTTTGTTTTAGGTTATTCAACAATTTAGTTTTAGATTAAGTCACTTTACCCTTGCTTCCTTGCTAGACCTACAATAGTCAGAGTCTATCCAAATTAAGCACTCTGACATTGGCAACTCACTGAAGCCGCCATTCATAAAAGATTAAAGTCCTTCAATATTATGTTAAGGGCACTTGGGAACATGAGTCCAAGTCAGGTTATGCTTTATTTATTACCAACTTTTGTCTGCAGCTTCACCGGTGGAAAATTGGATTTTATTTTATAATTTATATTGCAAAAATAATTTACAACATTGGTTCAGCAGATTCAGAGATTACACCTTACAACAGGAGTTCCCAACCAGTAGGGCGCGCCTCCCTAGGGGGTATAGAGGTTTAAAATATTTTTTTTTTTAACAAAAATATTAATTGATGCCTTTTCAGTTGCTATTAAACAAATTTCGGCAGTACCTTTTTTTATTTCCCTACAAAAGAGATTTGTATGAATATAAATAAATAATGATTAAAGTGCATTTTTTCCATTAAAAACTTTTTTTAAGGCTTTAAAGTATTATTTATAATACTGCACCCCGGGCACTGTTAAAAAAAAGATTGGGAAATATCAACCTCACAAAACCTTCACCTTAATTGGTATTCAAATAGAATAATATATAGATTTTTTAATGACCAAAGGCAATCAAAGTTACTAATAAATATCTTGGCTAAAGCCAAGGACACAACATTTATTATAATGAGTTATAATATATATATATATATATATATATATATATATATATACATTTCAAGAACCATAAATTATAATATATTTCGAATAGGCTAGATGACTGAATTTTAGTACTCTAAAATAGCAGTAAATTCTTAGTAGAAACATCATATTAAAAATCAAAATCAAGTCATTTGAAAACGCTCTATACAAGATTAGAATTTTATAAAATTAACCAACTTGTTAGGCCTTAATAATTGCTTACCATTAGGCAATCTGTCAGCTTGTTTGCTGACTTAAAACATAAAAAAAGTACATACAAGCCAAGTGCCTTGAGATCCCTTGGTGAGCAATGTCGTAGAATGTACAGAAGCACATCATCTGATAGGTCCAGCAGACTTATTTGTGGAACTGGACTCTCCGGCCCCGACTTCTGCAGTGGATCTAAAATTAAAATTTATACCAGTAATGAAATAAAAGTAGCCTTAATACTAGGACCAATATTCAAACATATTTGTTTGATCTGTTCTTAATCACAAATAACTTATAAGTTAGGGCATTCTTTTATATCCTACTACTATTATAAATGTGAAAGTTTGTGAGGATGGATGGATGGATGTATGGATGGATGATTGTTTGTTACTCTTTCACGCAAAAACTACTGAACAGATTTCAATGAAATTTGGTATGATGATAGTTTAGGTTCTGGATTAAAACATACGCTACTTTCAAACCGAAAAAGTACCGGGTACTATATTTACGCCGGCGGAGCCGCGGGCACCAGCTAGTTATCAGTATATTTGACGAGGCTTATGGTGCACTTGGCATCTATGTCAACCTCTTAGGCCCGTATTAATAAAGCGTTCTTAACTCTAAGACAATTCTCAAGTACTTAAGATGTTGTTTTAATTAATAGACGATACTTAAGTACAGCTGTAGGTACGGCGTATCAAGTGAGTGCGAGCGTATTAATAAACGAGACTCGTTACTCAAGTACGCTGTCATTGCTGTCAAACTGTTACTTGAGACGGGGTTTCGTGGGTACAGTCAAACCTTGACTTGAGAAATGGCTTGCTTGGAAATGGGATACAGTATATTATTATTTGTGGTGTTTTTGGGTGTGTTACAATTATGTAAATTAAAATCTAAATATTTATCATTAAACAAACTCAGAATTTACACTACATACTCAACACAAAATAAAGTTATAAAAAAAGATGCTATATCTATACATGATTGATACTTATTCTTCTTTTTTTTTGGTAATCGCGGTTGCAAAGATTTTGCACCATTCTGCCAGTGTCGAGAATGTAGAAATATTTTCGATTTTATTTATAATTAAAAATGAAATAAAATATATTTATTTATTTATTTATATTAAACGAATTACCTATTTGATTTATATTGACTTGATTTGACACTTGACAGCAGAACTTTTTTTCGCTGCCCAAAAAACAATCCTCATTATATTATGATCCCTCCCTCCTACAATTCCTTGCCCTATCAACCTTAAATCTGTTCTGTGTTTTGTAAATACTCCTTTTACTGAAACTTTATGTACATACTGTGGTACTGGCCCTAAATTTGTCTGTTCTAGGTTTTAGATTATTCAACAGACTTCCTCCTGTACACCGTGCCCTTGTTTATTCATAAGACCCACTCATAAGGTAGAGTTTTCGTCAACACAACACATTGGCGAATAACTAAGGAGCCACTTCAAAGAATAAGAAGAAGAACTTTTTTCGAATGGCAATGATCCGCATTCTGTTTTACGTAGTTGTTAAAAAATATGGATATTAATATGCTAGACAATAATAAATATTAATATCTACGTAAAAATTAATGAAAATCAGTTTTTTCAATATAAAAAATACAGACTAAACTTTTTTTGGTATTTATATTATTAAAAATTACATTTTTAAAAAGAAATATTGAAGGAATGTATAATCAATAAATCCGTTCTATGTAGAAGTGTAAACGAAATGTTATTTTATTCCTTCTTTGTCGTGTAGATGACGCTTAAAAGTTGAGTAAGTGATCTCAATAACGTTATCAACTGAGACGGTCTTGAGATCATACTATTAATTAAAGACATTCTTGAGAAGCTAATCGTTACTTGAGACCGTCTCAGCCAAGAAAGGTCTTGAGAACGAGTTTGAGAACGGTCTATTAATACGGGCCTTAGTTTCCTTCAAATTAAAAATGCAACCCGTCACAGATAAAATATGACATTTTATTAACAAATGGGCATCCCGCCACCAAGAGAGGCGACAGAAAAATAATATCAAGTTGTTCCCTAAAGCATCCTTAAAATTTTAAATTTTATCATCATAGTGTAGAACTACTTACAACACTACTGACTACAACACTGAATTCAATTTTTATTGTACATCTTAAACAAATAATAATTTAACATTTCATCATGTTTAAATCCTAGATCTCCAGTGCTAATCAGGGTTCCAAGTTTGAAGAATACGGGCTTAAATTTGATAGTTAAGCAACACAGACTATAGTATACTATTGTATCTTTGTTTTCATTTAGATTATAGTAGCTTTTTAGTAGTTGAGTGACCTACAAAATGTGTATTAAGCACTGCTACCTCTCTTCTAGTAAATACAATGTGGTGGAATATCCCACGAATAGCACACAGGCTAGGTCCATTTGTTACTAATACATAACTCATAGCATAAATCTTTTTTATGGTCGTACGTACGGGTCTTGAAAAAACAAATAAAACATACCGTCTTGTACGCAGCCGCTGTCGTCTAGAACATCACAATCGACGTGCATTGAGCCCATTTTACGAATTAAACAATAAATATTTGCCACAAGCCCAAGCACTGTGCCTATTTTTACAACACTACAAAAATTTTACAACAAAGGACTCTCATAGCGTTGCTAACAAAGTTGCAACAAACTCAAACAGAAGACAATCAAAACTTGGACGGGATCCAACTTAAAAACAACTGCATCACGTTTATACAAAAATTAAAATTACAAAATGTTATTTAGATCCGTGTATCAAGAATAATTTATGAAAATTTATTTTGCAATGAAAATTGAAAATTGGAACCTTGAAAAAAGGCAGGAGACCATAGATAATGGATGATAGCTCATCAATAGATAAAAATCATAGGTGTTTTTTTTGTTGTTCTTACTTGCTAAGTTTGCCAATGTCAATTTGGTAAAATTTTGTAGGTACAGACGTATTGGCACGATGTTTTCGTATCTTTTCAGCATTTTAAGGCTCCCCGAGACTATAAAACGGTTTAAAACCTCCTGTACCTTATTTGGCATAAATTATAAAAAAGTGTCAGGTTTTACCTGGAGGAGAGAGACTACAGGAGACCGATCGCTACGTGCTAAAGCATTGTACGTCTGTCCCTGAAAATTGGTAGAATTTGTAATTCATTTTTTAAGCCACCAGCCGCGCTGCCGTCTTCGTGGCATTGGAGGCCCGCTTTTATTAAGACAACTTAGCGATCGTAGCGCCTCATTTAATTTATCCATGTCTATATTTCTACAGCGTACGTTCTCCTTTTCTCTAATCTCCATGGGTTTTACCTTTCATTCGGAGTTTTGCCGGGGAATTCAATGGGTGATGTTGTGGTTTTTTGTATAACTTTTACAAATTTGTGTTATTCCGGTTCTTATTACCAGTATTACACATGTAATATTGGTAGAATATTAACCATTAAACATTCGTTAACGTGCACAAGTGTGGGCAAGTGGTACAACTTCTAAAAAAGTGCTATTTTGTGTTTCCCGCCGAAACACCCTAGGAACTTTCAGTAAAGCTTCTACCACTTTACTGAATCGACTGACATGACTCATGAACTTTACTGACTATATATTTGGACTTTGACTAGACTTTAGACTTGACGATATAGGAATACGGGGTTGAAAATTGAAACGAAAATTCTATTTCCCGCCTTTTTAACTTGACACTGGCAAATGGTTATAAGCAGATGCCATATTTATATATATAAAAAAAACTATGTATATCTGTCACACAAATGTCAAATTCCTCTTATATCAATTATTGTCATGTGCAGAAAATATTCGTTGTTCAAAATTTAACACGTTTTATTGAAATAAAACTATTTTATCATGGCTAAATCACTAAGAAGTAGATGGAAGAGAAAATGCAGGGCAATCAAAAGAGAAAGATACGCCGTTAAGGAATTGGCAAGATTAAAAAAGATGCTTGGTGTAAAAGATGACGAAAATGTTAAGGAAAGTGAGGTTATGGAATCAGAACAGGTTATTTTTCTTGACGCAGGTCAAATTGGTAAAAATAAGAAAAAGAAAAAGGAGGAGGTACCCGCTTCTGTTGAAGAGGAAGACGTGGAAATGAGTTCAGACGACGAGAAAGTGGAAGTAGCAGCTGACAATGGCAAGAAAAAGGTGTACAGTTCAAAAACATTGAGAGATCAAAATGGCCAGTTCCCTATATGGCTCCACAAAAGGAAGATTGCTAAAATGACGAAAAGTAAAAATAATATAAAAAAGAAGTCCAAGAAGCGTAGACGGTAAACTGAAACAACACCTTTTGATTTATTTAAAATTTAAGTTTAATTTTATGTATAAGCATTCTTCTTTGCCCAATAAATTTTATTATTTCTGCTATACTTTTATTAATTTTTAAATTTAATTTTCGAGAATCACATATTTAATGTTTCATTATTTCTTTTATGTAAAAGTTTTATACATTAACCAAATAATTAGCAGTCTATAAAAATATGAAATGGCTTTAATGTATATTTTTTTAATTACAATAGAGCAGCTTTCTCAACCATTTTTATGTTGCGACTAGGGTTGCCAGGTTTTTTTTCAGCCTTTAAGGGACAAATGCTTACATAAGCCAAAAACACAAGATTTCAGTTTCTTACCTGGGACAAAAAAGAACAAAATGAATTAATTAGTGACAAATTCTTAATATTTTTCTGATGATTGAGTTACTTTTTGCATTTTTAGTTTAGGTATTTAGACCTGAGCTCATATTTATCTATATGGGATACTTTTTAGTTTTTAATCCTAGATGGCTCGATTTAGAAGACAGCGTTTGTCCCGGCCGGACGTTTTAAATAATACTTAAAATATGGGACGTCTGGCATGCTAGTTGCGACCCGCGAAAAAGTTAAGCAAAAAGTCTTGCGACCCCGTCACTATAAAATTATAATAATAATATGTACATAGCACGCTATTTTTCAGCTATACGTTATATTAGCCTTTATTGGTTCACGTTCGAACTATTTTTTCGACATTCGATACAAAAGATTAGTTCTAAACACGAATAGACGCAGTCTGTTGAAAAATAATAAATACATACACATGTAGTATGTGTTTATTATTTTCAACAGACTGTGACCCCCTTTAAAAACAAACTCGCCGGGCTAGTTTCTGAACTGGTGATAGGCATAATGTACGACAAGTCATTGATTAACCTTTATGGAAATATTAATGTTAGATGCACACATTTAAACTCAATATTTTAGATCAAGACTACCACAGAGTACTATATTATATAAGGAAATAGATACCTCACTCTCTTTATTTTGTGGAAATCGCAATAAAGCGCCATCTGTAACTGTACGACGGTACTAGTACTATGGATTCTAGTATTACTATAGGTACCTAGTTAAAGATATATTTAAGTGTAGTTTAGATGTACATTTAAAATTAAAATAAAACAACAGAATTTACTCTTTATAAATTTTATTTATTACAAGAACATTATTTTCTTTTAAAACATTTCAAGAACATTTTCTTTGCCTTTAATTGGTTGGTGTCCTCGTCATCATCACAATCCTTTTTACCGCTTAAAATTTTATTAATATTTTTACAGTAATGATGTATGAAAAATCTGGATGACAAATTTATTAAAAAGTCTATTAAGTTTCTTTATGGGTTTCACAGTTAATAAATTGGAAATCAATATTTACAAAAATTAATGTTTTAATGAATTGTTTTATATTGTTAATTTTTAAATTTGATTTATGTATTTCATTATAAATGTCTTGAAATTCAGAAATGCATTTTACTAATGAGTAACTCGGACTGCAAAGCCAGTTCCTACCAGCATACTCCCGACATTTAATAAATTCTACTTTGCTTGTACAAAACAAATCTTCTTTACATTTTTGGCAGTTTTTAAAGACTGTTTTTTTTGCCTCCCTTAAAAAGTAACCACTTACATATTGCAGTGGTGCATTAATTTGTGGTTTATTTTTAATTTCTATTGGTATTAGATTTATGTTTGGGATTTCTATTATGCTGGTTGGTACACTGTCTTTGCAGTCATCAGTGATGACGAGGGCATGCAAAGTTTCACAAAAATCTTTTTCACAATTTCTTCCTGGGGCATGGACACTAGTTAAATTGTTTACTAACAGAGTAGCATATGCGGACTCAAATTTTTCAGGTGAAGGATTTATATTGCGGCACCCCTGAGCCCTAATCGCACCGAAAAATTTTTCTAAAGGGTCTTGATTTAGGTGCCGCATCCAGACCGAATTTATATTATAATTGATTTTTAAAGTTTTTAGTAAATTCTGTATTCCGTCTAGTGTCCATGCCCAATTATTCAAAGACACTGATTTGTCTGTTTTACCATTTTTTTCAATAAACCTCATACAACTAAGGGTTTTTTTTGCTTCCCCCCAAAACGTATGATGTATGGACTTCGGCGACACTGGTCCAAGAAGAGGTTTTCCAAATATTTTTCGACCTTTGCCGAAACTCCCGTTCACTGAGTCAAATAGCTGGTCAAAAAAGGCTAGTGCATCCGCTGTGTCTCGACATTCTGGTGGCAAAATCCCCTTATCTGTTAATGAAATAAAATAATCTTTATAAAAAACTGTGAACTTGTAAAATTTCAGCATGTTATACCTATTTAATTAAAAGTATTCAACTTTGATAAATACTTTTGTAACACAATATGTATTAGTGAATAAGTCGTTGGAGAGGCATAATTAAATAAAAAAGCATGTAAACAATATATTTTATAAGAACACATATATGTATTTTTAAAAAATATGTTTAAATAGCAAATTCAGGAATGAAAATGCAAATAATGCAATAGAGAAAAGTGAACAAAGAATAATACAAGTACTTCAAAGGCTCCCTTTAAAATTTAAAGATTAAGGGCCTGTTTCACCATTTCCTGATAAAGAGCCGGATAGGCTATCCACAACATATTTGACAGATACTCCATACGTGGATAGCCTATTCGGCACTTATCAGGAAGTGGTGAAACAGGCCCTAAGTTTAGAAAATTATATTACCTGCCAGATATCCCATTGTCTTTGCAACAGTCTGGCTAAACACTTGCGCAGCATATTTTACTTTCATTTTAGCTATTTTGTTTGGCACAATATGGTTATCGGTCATTTTGGGAATTAGTCTCATTCCTTTATAACCTGGATTTTCTTTATGTAACATCTCTAAATGCTCCCATTTGGCAGTTTTGCTTTTACCTTTCATTTTAAACTTTAAATCTTTCGTTATAAGATTATTCCTTATACATTTTAACAAATGAGGTGGATCATATAAGGGCACTATTTTTTGATCATTTAGGATAATTTCATTTTCTTTCATTTCTTCACCTTTTCTTAATAAATATGCTTTCGTTTCTTGTACTAATATGTTTATTGCCGATTTGTTGTTAGCACCCTGGTCACTAATTGTAGCGACTACAATTAAACCAGTCTTTTGTACTTCTGTTAAGTTACATTTTATTTGCTTGGCTAACTCTGGTCCTTTTGTGGCAGCTGACGAAAATGTGTAAGAAATAGGCTGTTTAAAGTTTTTCATTAAACCTCGTAACATAAAAACTTGTGCATGGTCTGCAAAATCTGATGTTGTTTGCAGACCATCAGTGACAAAGCCAATAATTTTATCTTTTCTTTCATTATATTGAATATTGGCTTTCAGTGCCATTTCATCAAATAATAAAACACAAAGTCGATCTTCAATTTTCATTTTTTCTGCTTTGTTTTTTAATTGAGCAAATACTTTTTTTGATATTCCTGGTTGAACATTTGCTTGTTGAAGCAACTTTACCAGTGTTTGCGGTGCTGGCAAAATTAACATTTTTCTTAAAAAACGATATGATTTCGCACTTTGTTTGAATATAGCCAACGATAATATTTTTTCATCAAGGGTAAAATGCCTTTGTCCTTTTTTTTTAATTCTCTGAACTGCATCATGGTCAGCAATCTTGCAGCACATGGCAAATCTTCCATTACCTTTCGAAACTTTTCACTAGAAGTAATATTTCTAGCTGCTTTAAGCGTCGCCGATTGTGCCTTCATTTTGTTTTTCAATTTGCTCAATTTAACTCTCAATCTTACAAGTTTATGATATAATTCCTGTTCAACCATAGACATGCCTTGCTTCTTATTTTTCCGAACTGAAATGTGAAATATAAACATTTTGAGTTAAGAAAGCAGAAATTAATAAATGGCCAAATTGTAATGCTTTTAACAAATCATTTTATATTTCATACAAATTAATAAATCACATCACATTTGCGAAAAATAGGATTTATACTTTTATTATTTATACATTATAGTCCAGGTTACCTAGAACAATTTTTTTTTTATTACTATCAAGCTAATATTTTGTTTGAATTAACGACATTATGGGAACCTCGAAGCAACACAAAAAGAAAACGAGGTAGGCCACGGAAAAGATGGTCTGATGATTTCAGAAGAGTTGCAGACCACTCCTGGCTAAGACTTTTATTATTTACTTTTATTATTTATACATTATAGTCCAGGTTACCTAGAACAATTTTTTTTTTTTATTACTATCAAGCTAATATTTTGTTTGAATTAACGACATTATGGGAACCTCGAAGCAACACAAAAAAGAAAACGAGGTAGGCCACGGAAAAGATGGTCTGATGATTTCAGAAGAGTTGCAGACCACTCCTGGCTAAGACTAACCCAGGATAGGGAGAAGTGGAAGCATCTAGGGGAGACCTATGTGTCATCAGGACACGCTGATACCTAAAACCTACAAAAGTGCAGTGATAACAAACACTAGTGCACCTATTTTACCACTTACCGACAAGCACAAGAATGTCATACCTACCTAACTATTGTATCAGTCTGAGCCCATCCGCGGTCCGATAAGCTGCTTTTTCGAAACGCTCCGCAGTAAAAAATTCAATAAAGTGGGTAAAAGTGGCCCGATTTTCAAAATTTTGGTACCGTTGAAATCGTCTCAGTGCCCCCCCACACGCGGGTGATAGTGTACCATCTTAAAAAGTTCAAAAAAGTAGTGAAAACGGTGAAAAACTGAAAGTGGAAAAATTTTGAAACTTTAAAGTGAAATAAAAACAAAACTATTAAGCGGATTTTTAAAAACTAAAGTGTATTTTGTGTAGGACAGTGGCCTTATTATGTGCTGTGAAAATTAGAATTATAGACTGAGTGTAAGTGCCAGTGACCTTGTGTTTTAGTTTTAAGCGTCCCCACGAGGTACGTAAAATAAAGTGCTGTGCTAAACGGATCGCAGTGCATTCGAAAGCGGTATAGGAGGGATCACTATATCCGCAAAAATAAAAATTTTTGCGCATCCAGGGGGTGAGTTATTTTATTTAGAAAATAAGATTTTAAAACACCAATAGCGGAGCAGCGCATAGAGACGCGTGGGTTCTGACAGCGGATTTAGCTGGGACAAATAAGGGCCTTTACGACCCAACCCAAAAAGGTAGGTGATCCGGAACAAGAAACCGGAAAAAACCCGGAAAAACCAAATTTTCAAAAAACCGGAGACCACGCCAACCAGAAACCAGCTAGAGCAACCAATTCCCACCAGGCCCTCTCTCCTGCCCGCTCTCACCCCCCACCGAACGCCGCAAACCGCGACTTCCCAGCTGCTCCAGGACCGGAAAAAACCCCAAAAAGGTAAAAATCCTGGATAAATAGGGAACGGCTGGAACAGCGGGAATACCAACATGGCCAGCGGATAGGCAACGAAGAGACGAGAAGAACGACACCTCGCACGCCTCTCTAGGATTAAGGGTTCCGGAGAAAAACGAAAAAAATGTTTTAGCGGCCATTTTGTCGGCCATTTTGCAAATTTTAAAAGGCTGATAGCTCCGGAACCAATTGTCGTAAAAACTAGAGCGACATATCATTTTAAAGGGCTAGAGGAGGTGCGTACGACTAGATTAAAAAAGGGGGGAAAAAGGGGGGATTTGTAACCCCCCCAAAATCACCCACCATCACCTGCCCAAGGTAAGGATACCCCCTGTGACCGGAAACCGCGATCCGGGCAAGGATAAACTAACCCAGTTATCGGCAAAAACAAATAACTTTGACGTTTCGGCCGCCATTTTTGGAAATTTCAAACGCCGATAGCTGGGAAACTAAAAGCCGTAGAGGGACGCGGTTTTCGGCTCTGGGCCATACAGGAGGCCAGCTTTCCATAGGGTCAGGTCATAAAGCGGAAAACCTGAAAAACTCCAAAAAAAATTTCAAAAATATTTTCTTCAAACCGAGACCGGCATTAGACAGAGGGGAAAAAACCGAGGCCAACAAGCCCAAGCACGCCATAGTAGAGTAAACCGGTCACGGAGAAAACGGGCTCTAAAGAGAGACATTGACAGTCTGTAAACTGTCAAACAGCGTACAAAAATCGATATAACTCAGCTCCTATCCAAGATAGAAGAACGTGGTTTTCTTTGCGGTCAAAGGCATCACCTTGGCTACCCCCGCCCCAAGTTTGAAGTGAATCGGAGCTGGTCGACTTTCAAGGACGATTTTTGGGGGGAAAGCCAGACCATTAGAGAGATGATAAAATCCCAAAGAAAACGAGCCCAAACTCGGCCCAAATACATCCACAGACGGCTGAGAAAATAAATTTTAAAAATCCAGGCAATAAAAGCGGCGGCCATCTTGAAAAACTAAAATCGTCAATATCTCGGCTCCTGGACGTCGTGGAGCTACGAGATTTTCACCGTAGATATTGGGACAACGAGGACCATCCGGGCATCAAGGTACCGAGCTCGTGCGGAACACCTGGAGACCTGGAATAGGGAATAAATCACTTACCAGCTTCGGGATACCGCAGAGCGACGCGGTTTTCGGGTACTAGCACTGCAACTAGTATCGGGACGCCACACCCGAGACTGCACCACCTGGAAGCGCCTGGAACACCTCGAACACCTGGAAAAAGAGAAAAAACCCAAAAAGTTACTTACCGGAAGAAGCCGCCGCACCAGCACCATCTGCACCTGGGAAAAAAGCTTAAAATTAAGGTAAAACATTATTATTGACCTGGACCAGTAGTCTCCTATTGGAGCTACTGCTAAATTGTAATTAGGTTAAGACCAACTACACTATTTTTAGTGAAGTTGTTAGAATAAGTTTTATTTTGTGTGCTTAGGGCCCAGACACACTACATAATATTATAGTAGTTAGATTAGGTCAGTTAACCCCATATTGGGGTAACTGTTAGTTTTTAGGAAATATTTTTGACATATATTATTGGTTTTTATTACTTAGAGTAGGTCAGTTAACCCCCTATTGGGGAAACTGTTAGTGTAGGCTTTTATTGACATTTTATCATTTGACATTTAATTTTAATTATTTTATTATTTTCTATTGATTCATTTTATTGCAATTTTACCAAATCGTATTTTATTGTATTTTTATTGACGTTTTTAACTGACGAATCCCCCTAAAAAACGAAAATATGATACGCACCCCCCGAAAGAGCGACACCTTCATTGTTTCGCCGCCAAAACACAAGGCAACTGAAGGCAGGGCACTATCACAACCTGCAAAACCTCCTTCAGTCAGAAAGAGTATAGAGAAAATTGAATTAAAAAATCAACAAATTGTATCTCCCAAACAGAATAATGACCCACCAGTACCCAAACCAAAAACTAAAAAATTGATTGTAATAGGAAAACCGGAAAGTCCCTTAAAACCAAACAGACCTATGACCGCAGAAGGTAGAGCCTGTCTAGAGCGAGCGAAGGCTAGCATTAACAGCTCCAAAAACTTTAAAACGGAGTATAAGGAGCAAGCCTTCGCCGCCATAGAGAGACTCTACCAAATCATAAAACAGTTAGAGACGGAACTTACCAATGTGAAGGCAGGAACCGGCGGAGGGCTGGGGAAGGACCCTGTACATCCCCCCCAGCCACCCGTGAGCACGATGAACGCAGCGGATGATGCGACGCTAAGGAACCTGCAAAATAAAAATATATTAATGGAACAAGGTATGAATGAGGGAATGAGAGAGTTAATGAAGAAGATGGATGAGGTGAAGGGATGTATGGAAGAGGGCAGAATGAGGATGGAAAAGTTGAGCTTGCTCCTGGAGGGCAACACAACCGCCGCTAAACCAGCGAGCTATGCGAGCATTGTCTCGGGAGGAGCCGCTGAGCGAGTTCCCGAGACAAGGGCGCTGCATTCGGTTGTGGTGTCCTCCAGGGACACGCAGGATTCGGGAGGGGAACTGATGAAAAAGATTAGGGATACTGTAGATGCAAAGGATGGATGGGTAAAGGTCGAAAGGACTAGAAAAGTCAAAAACAGGAGGGTAGTCGTCGGCTGTGTGAGTGAGAAAGAAAGAAATAAGGTGAAAGAAAGACTGAGTAAGAATGAGGGATTGGTAGTGGAAGAAGTGAAAAACAAAAATCCCCTTCTGGCCTTCAGGGGTGTGATGAAGTACGACACCGCGTTCTCAAACCAGAACGCAAACATCCCTGGAGGCCTGAAGGGGGAGGAGAGAAAGGTAGAAGTAGTGTACGTGATGAAAGCGAGGAACCCCCTACAGAACCACATCATAGCCAGAGTTAGCCCACAGGTGTGGAAGAGGTTCGTGAATGCGGGATACGCCCATATAGGTATGGGCAGAGTGAGAGTGGAGGACCATAGTACGCTGGTGCAGTGCTTCCGCTGCCTCGGTTTTGGACACACGAAGAGGGTGTGCAGGGAGGAAGTGGACAGATGCAGTCACTACGCAGGTCCTCACATGAGGACTGTTTGCGAGAAGTGGCTGCAGAGAGTAGTGCCTCAGTGCGTTAACTGCATTAAGGCCAAGAGAGGTAGCGTGGAGCACAGCGCCCTTGACAGAGAGTGTGCAGAAAGAAAGAGGTGGGACGCTCTAGCTAGATCGGCGGTGTCGTATTGCTAAGGTTGTCCCCGGTGAGTACTTCCAGTACCGAATACTACAGGCCAACCTCCAGCGGAGCCAAATCGCCACAAGGGAGTTACTACTCGAGGCCACCAAGCGTAAGGCTAGCGTAGCGTTGCTTCAAGAGCCCTACATAGGTGGGGCGCGGAGTATGAGGACATACAACGGGGTAAGGGTCTACCAGAGCGATGGGGAAGAGGGCGGTGTTGTCAAGGCGTGTGTTGTGGTATTCGACGACACTCTAGACGTCGAACTACACACACGCCTCAGCAACAACAACATAGTTGTGACCACCCTCCGAACCAAAGCCTGGGAGACGGTTGTAGTGTCCTTCTACTTCGAAACCGATAAGCCTGTGGGGCCCTACCTGGACCATCTTATGCGGATAGGGAGAGAGCTTGGATCCGATAAGATGGTCCTGGGAGGCGACGCGAACGCTAAAAGCCCGTGGTGGGGTGGCGACGCGGAAGACCCGCGAGGAAGGGATGTGTCTGCTGTACTGGAAGCAATGAACTTACATATACTCAACACTGGAGACACCCCAACTTTCGACACCGTCAGAGGGGGAAAAAGGTACTCCAGCTACGTGGATGTGACAGCGTGCTCCGACGACCTGCTGGACCGAGTGGGCGACTGGAGAGTTGAGGAGGGGCTGACGAGCTCTGACCACAACGGCATATCATTCGGCATCAGACAACAGAAATCCACAGGCACAAACATAATACGTACCACACGCATGTTTAACACACAGAAGGCAAACTGGACTCAGTTTCGTGAGAAACTGACCCAGCTGATGTCAGACAGACAATTAACTGTACAGGACATGGACACAATACACAGCACACAACAAATAGAAGACGCAATAGACAGATACACAGAAGTCATAACGCAGACATGCAGTGACACTATGCCGACCAAAAAACACACGCAGAGATTCACCTTGTCGTGGTGGAATGATGAGCTCGTGCAGATGAAGAAGGAGATCGCCACGAGGAAACGCAGGATCCGTAACGCTGCGCCTGATCGCAGAGACCGCGTAGTTGGACTGTACCTGGAAGCGAAAGAGAAGTATGAAAAGGCAGTAAAAGATGCACAGACTGAGAGTTGGAAGGAGTTTTGCCGGAAACAGGATAGGGAGGGGGTCTGGGAGGGCATCTACAGGGTGTTGAGCAGAGTCAGAGGGAGGGAGGAGGATCTGCCCCTTACGAGGGACGGTGAAACTCTCGACGCCCGAAGCTCCGCAGAATGGCTGGCGGAGACCTTCTACCCCGAGGACCAGGAAAGTGATGAAAGTGAGGAACACCGGCGGACGCGCCGGCGGGCGGAGTCCTTGGACACCGAACCGCCGGCGGGTCCGGACGACCCTCCTTTCATCATGGAGGAGTTGAAGAGAGCCGTAAGGTCCTTCAACCCCAAAAAGGCCCCCGGGGCGGATGGACTCACGTCGGACATCTGCCAACGCGCTGTGGAATGTGACCCGGAATGGTTCCTTGCTCTGCTGAATAGGTGCCTCACCGTCGCCTGCTTCCCCAAACAGTGGAAGCGGGCGACTGTGGTGGTGCTAAGGAAGCCGGGCAGGGAATCGTACCGGGTACCAAAAGCCTATCGTCCGATCGGCCTCTTGCCTGTTCTCGGCAAAATCTTCGAGAAGATGCTGGTCGCCCGACTTAGATTCTACCTGCTGCCCAAGATTAGCCCTAACCAGTATGGTTTTATGCCCCAAAGAAGCACCGAAGACGCCCTCTATAGGTTAGTGAACCACGTCAGAAAGCTGAGGGAGGAGAAGAAACTTTCTGTCGTGGTGTCGCTGGACATAGAGGGGGCCTTCGACAGTGCTTGGTGGCCAGCCATAAAGGTTAGGTTAGCTGAGGTTGGGTGTCCGGGGAACCTGAGGCGGGTAATCAGCAGCTACCTGAGTGAGAGAGGAGTGAATGTAAGGTATGCTGGTATGGAAGTGAGCAGGGAGACCAACAAGGGGTGCGTGCAGGGGTCCATAGGTGGACCAATCCTGTGGGACCTCTTGTTGGACCGCCTGCTATGGATGTTAGAGGAGATGGATGTGTTTTGCCAGGCTTTCGCCGACGACATTGTGCTGGTCTTTGAGGGGAACACCGCTCTCGAAATAGAGCTTAAGGCCAACGGAGTTTTGGAGAGAATAAATAAGTGGGGGGAGTTGAACAAATTGAAGTTCGCCCCCCACAAAACATGTGCATTATTAGTAACACGGAGGCTCAAATATGACATGCCTCGACTCGCTATGGGGGGTGTTTGTCTTGAATATTATGACTATATAAAGGTATTAGGTTTAACAATTGACACTGGCCTCACCTTCAACACCCACGTCGGCAATGTGTGTAAAAAAGCTATACTCAGGTATAAGCAGCTGGCAAAAGCTGCCAGAGTAGGCTGGGGGCTTAACCCCCAGATAGTCAAAACTATATATATGGCCGTGATAGAGCCGACTATTTTGTATGCATCGGCAGCGTGGGCACCCACCGTGGAAAAGATGGGGGTCCAGAAAAGGCTCAACTCCGTCCAACGGGGTTTTGCCCAGAAGATCTGCAGAGCATATCGGACCGTCTCCCTGAACTCTGCAATGCTGTTGGCTGGGATACTCCCTCTTGATCTCAGGATACTCGAAGCTTCGAGGCTCTATGAGATCAAGAAGGGAGTACCGCACCCGGCGTTGAAAGACAGGGAGGTGGAGCGAATGGCTCTAGCGATCGAGGACCCACATCCGGCAGAGCAGGCAGAGCTGAGGTTCGGGTTGGTAGACGAGGACTCGTATGCAGACGTGGTTAACAGCCACGTCCATAGGATCTATACGGACGGCAGCAAGATTGAGGGTCGAGTCGGAGCCGCACTCTCCGTATGGAAGGATGAGGTCGAGACGAAGGCCGTCAAGCTTGCGTTGCCGCCGTATTGTACCGTCTACCAAGCCGAGCTTCTAGCGCTCCAGAGAGCAGTAAGTATAGCCTGCAAGAGTGGAATGGCGAAGGTCGGTATCCTTAGCGATTCCAGATCGGCTCTCCAGGCAGTCACCCTTAGTTCCCCTCATCCCCTGGCAGTGCAAACAAGGGAGGCCCTCCGAAAAGCTGCATCGCAGAGGCGGGAGGTCTCCCTGTTTTGGATTAAGGCACACGCAGGGTTGAGAGGGAATGAGAGGGTTGACGAATTAGCCAAGGAGGCCGCGCTGCGATTGAAAAGGAAACCTGACTACGATCTGTGTCCTGTTTCATTCGTCAAGCATATCTTAAGAGAGGATACGGTTGAGGAATGGGACAGGAGATACGAAGTGGGAGGGACGGCCGGAACCACGAAGCTCTTTTTCCCAAGCGCTGCTGCTGCATACAAAGTAGTCAATAAGATAGACATAACGCACCACACTACACAGATACTGACTGGACACGGCGGGTTCGCCTTCTACCTGAACAGATTCAAGTTGAAGGAGGACCCGTCGTGCTCATGTCAGCCAGGAGTTGAGGAGACGGTTCCTCACCTGCTGATCGAGTGCCCGATTTTTGCTAGCAGTAGATATGATACTGAGCAAAAATTGGGCATATCGATCACGGGTGAGAGCCTGTCTTCCATCCTGGGGGGAAAAAGGAGGGAAATTTTCCTTTCCTTCTGTAAGGAAATCACTGTGTATGTTAACAAAATTAACTGTGATAAATTGGTGTGATATTAGTGTAGGCTCTAGATTAAGTTTCATTGTGATAGTATGTTTAAGTTGAATGTGTGTGCCGTTGTATTATTTTGACATTTTAAGTAGCTGTATTTTTATTTGAATTTTATTATTTTATTTGAATTTTATTTTTATTGGAATTATTATTTAAATTAATTTTAATTTACCGTGAACATTTTTCAACAATTGATATTTTTAATATTCCGTTGACTTTTACAAAAAAGTTTGTAAAAATAGTTGACAAAGTACATTGTACTTCATAGAATTGTAATTGTAAATTGTAATTTAGAAATAAGATGTAATTGTAAATTGTACTTTAGAAATAAGATTGAAAAAGAAAAAGAATTAAAAAAGACTAATAAACAGCCCTGATCACGTTAGGGGGAGGAAAAAAAAAAAAAAAAAAAAAACTACTGATCCGGTTTTAATCAATGAGGTGTCAATAGATTCGTAATAATGGCCCGGGTAACTTAAGCTATGTAATTTACGTAGTCGGGTTATGATTTTTATAAAAAAATATAAGTACCTAGTTATTTCCCACACTTTACGACGACCTCTTATATTATACGACGTGTATTAGCCTAGTATTAAATATGTGTATAATATAATATAAATCTTAAATATACCGAATGTTTTTTTCAGTCAGTGTATAAACCTTACCAAGGGCTACGGCATATTTATTAGATAGCATTTTGTAGGAAACAGCTGATTTTTTTCTTCAAGTAGGAAACTCGATCCCATAGTAAAAGTTGCTTATATTCAAGAGTAAATTATTCACTCCTGAAAGTTTGGACAACCTGTATGTATAGTATCAAAAGTATTAAATACTAGCTGTTGCTCGCGGCTCCGCCCGCGTAATTATAGTATCCCTCGGGAACACTACTTTTTCGGGATAAAAAGTAGCCTATGTTTTAATCCAGAGTCTAAACTACTACCATACCGAATTTCATCGAAATCCGTTCAGTAGTTTTTGCGTGAAAGCGTAACAAACATCCACGCTTTCACATTTATAATATTAAGTAAGGATATCCGTTGTCTGGTACCCGTAACACAAGTTCTTCGAGAACTTACCACGGGACCAAATGACGTGGTGTGAAAGCGTCATAGATATTATTATAATAGCCCGGGTAAAATAGGCTATATAATTTACGTGGCCGTTTTTATAAAAAAAATAGACAAGTATAGTTATCTACCGCACTTTTTCAGTTGTGCCCATGTTTAACGACACGCCGACGACCATATACGATATATCCATGGCCATCGACGGGCACCCGTGCCCGCTGAGCTGCCCGAACACCTACGAGCCGTGGTGCATGTACGCGAACCCCACCACCAAATACGTGAAGATCTACAAATTTGCGAGCCACTGCGCCATGGACGCATATTACTGCAGGAACTGGCAAGGTATGAAGGTCTCTTTTAGGGTTCCGTAAAAGGGAACCGGCAAGGTATGTTATAGTTTCGCTCTGTCCGTCCACCCTTTTATCTTCTGTTATTATGAATATCATATAACGGCATCCTTGGTCCAGAGGTTTGGAGCTCTCGACTCGGAGGTCGTGGGTTCGATTCCCACTTTGGAACAGCAAAAAATGTTGTTTCCAAGTTTGGTTAGGACAATGCAGGCTGATCACCTGATCGTCTGACAAGATAGTTGATCCATGCGTCGGGTGGGCATGTAAAAAATGGTCCTGCGCCTGATCCTTTCGCCAGTCGTGTCGGTCATCCGTCCCACTCGGTCCCGAGTGTAATGCCTGGGTTACACGGTGCGAGCTGACATGCGAGCTGACCTAGTCAGTTACTGAGGTGCAGCTACTTGCACCGTGTGACCGCATATTACGAGTTACTTTCATGTGCGAGTGGGTCAGTTGCTCGCGTGCGAGTTACTACAACATTTTTTGTTTTCACTCGCCACTCGCCTTCCCCCACCACGCCACTCGCACGCCGCTCGGTCGTCAACTCGCATGATTTTGCGAAATGACAGTAGCTCGTACGCTCGGGCCCACGCCGCCGGTGCAGTGTTTTTGTAGGTTTCTTGCGTTGACATCAAAATGGCGGATAGGTGGACATCCGATCAAAATATAAAGTTTGTGGAGCTATACAAGAATCAAACGAACTTATGGAATTGTTTGGACCCTAATTATAAAAACGGAGATTTGCGTAAAGCGTCGTTAGAACACATCCACTTGGAATGGACTTTACAAAACACGAATGAAGTTACAAAAAAAAATTTACGCTCTACGTATAACCAGGAGTTATTGAAAATTGAAAAGAGCAAAAAAAGTGGATCTGGCACTGATGAGATCTATAAACCATCTATCAAATGGTTCGATTCTATGGATTATATTATGAAAATAATTAATCTTAAAGAAAAGGAAACATCAAGTAATTTGGTAAGTATTTTATTACTAATTATAATTACAAAGGCACAAGGCACATTCCAAACCAGTCGGTGTCCACAAAATTTACTATCCCTATATTTCTCTTTCCTTTTATATTCTACTAATTACTACTAGGTCATTATAATTACCTAATCATATAATTTTGCCAGGCAACTGCTTCGTCGTCATTGAAATAATTTTTATATTTATCACGCATTTTGTCTGCTATTAATTTCAATCTATTATTAATTCTCGAGCGGCTAATACTGGGTAATTCATTAATTTCGGACCTCCACTGGCCCTGAATGATTTGAAAGTTTATGATGTCTTCATAATCTGTAGTTCCTGGTGGTGTATAAGTGTTTGATGCAGTAGTACGTAACCAGTTGTGTAATGTACAAGCACATAAGATGATATTTATCGTAGTTTCCTCTTAAACTTGAATTGGCTTTCCCAAAACACGAAAACGAGATACTAGAATGCCGAACCCATTCTCCACAATCCTTCTTGCTCTGCTCAACCTATAATTAAAAATATTTTCTGCGGTAGTCAATATATTTTTGTAGGGCTTTAATAAATACGGTTTTAAAGGGAAGGCATCATCTCCAGCAAGAATACCATTTTCAGGCAACAATAAATTGTTTTCTAGATAAGGATACAAAGAGCAGTTTTGGAATACCCCACCATCAGCGTTACGACCATATGAGCCTATATCTACATATCTGAAAGTATAATCGTGATCCAAGACGGCCATGAGCACTATACTATTTGTTCATTTGTAGTTATAATATTCACTGCCACAATTTGGTGGTGCTTGAATTGTTATACGAGTATGCTTCCCATCAATAGAGCCACAACAATTAGGGAAATTATATCTTGCCATTCTTCTACATTCGGTATCTGAAAAATAAATGAGTAATGTTAATTTCAGGAACCATATCATCCATCAACGTCAGGAAGCAACGTCGCATCAACGTCAGGAAGCGAGGAGGCCACGAATAACGTGGTCCTTGATGCTAGTGACAATAGCAACGCCGGTCATATAAAAGTGGTGAAGCCACCAAAAAAGTTAAAGACGAAATCATCATCAGAACGGTCTGACATTCAAGCTGCCGTGAATGAACTCAAAGAGCTAAATAACAGTTTAGTAAACGTGTCTGCCCCGATTACAAGAGAATTAGAAGATGAATGTGATGTAATTGGAAGACATGTAGCACTGCAGCTCAAACAGTTATCTTCGATTGATAGAATTGATGCGACAGATGAAATACAGGCGATACTCTCTAGATACCGTAAGAGAGCCCTCTGTGCTAGAATTGTGTATACACCTTCTAATAATTACAGTTCCGAATGTACGCCATCACCACAGTCTACAGTAAATTATGAAATTGTTGAACCTACAATGTCTGCGCTCTCTATGCAAGTGGAACAATCTTCACAATCTATACCTACTCCATAATGAATGTACGCTATCACCACAGCCTGTAACCTACCAGCTTGTAAATCCTTCACAAACAATGTCTGTAAATTATCAACCTGTTGAACCTACAACATCTGCACTCTCTGCGCCATTGCTGGATCAATCTGAATCTATACCCCAATCTAATGATGTAGCAATATCAATCTCTAATATTAAAAAATAACGAACTAAGCTATGTAGTACTGTACTGTAGTTATTAAGTATTACTATGTAAAGTTCACGTTTAATATGTACAAAACTTTAACAAAACCATTGTGAATTTGATTATGAATAATAAAAATTACTTACTTTGATATAATCTTTTAGACTTTCATTGATAGCAGCACACACTTCTGGTATTATTTTAATGATAGATGCTTTTCAAACTCTGAAAAATACCGACAACAATCTATACGATATCCCAGAAGTAAGGTATACTAGGGTTATTTCCAACTTAACCCTCGCAGGTATCGCATCCCTCATTAGTGTATCATCACGTTGAATTTTCGGAGCAATTAAATTTAAAAGTATTTCCACTTGTTCAGTTGTCACTCTCATAACCGCTTTATATTCTCGGGGATCTTCATCATATAGCTCTTTAAATATTGTATTCGTTGCCCCTTTTCTTTGCAGCCAAGCCCTGACCCAAACACTTCTATTCTTTTTCTTTTTTTTATAGCTCTTTCAATTTCAACACAAAGTATTTTCGTAACTGCTTTTATAGTGGTATGCACTGTGATTAAACGTGTATTTTGTGACATCATTGCACGAGAGAACTATTTTTATTTTTCTTTATTCAATACCAACAGCGTATTACAATTTAGAACTTAACACTAAACATGTAACAATTAGTATGGCCAGTAACAGGTATTACATTGTTTGACAAATAGTAGTGCTAATTAACATAATAATAAAAACAATTTAATAAAAACACCGTCATCGTAATTATCGACACAATGAAGTCTTGACATGGTTACTAATTACTATAATATAATAAGCTAAACAACTCCCAGTATTGTGGTTGTAATAAAATATTTTTGTCTCCTAATTAATATTAATAATATATAATATTAAGAGTTTATGTTTGTGTGTGTGTGTGGGCGCGCATGTAAGTGTGTATGTGTGTGTGTGCATGTGCGGCACCCTAGCCCTACGACACGAAGTCTTGGGATCAGTGAAAAATACCACTAGGGTACCGCATGTCAGGTTTGTACAACATGTTTATGTAAATATATATATATATATATATATATATATATATATATATATATATATATATATATATATATATTTTTTTTTTTTTTTTTTTTTTTTTCTTTAATCATCCTTTTTTAATATTTTTATAACTTCACTCTTGAATTTCCTTTTAGAATTGTAAGCAAATAGGTCTACAGAATTAAATTTTTTTGTGTATGAGCGACTTATACGTGAGATAACAGAGTTCTGTCCATAACTAGTGTTTGATGCAGGTATGTGCAGTAGTGCAGTAGATGTTTCTAGTGCGGCATTTGGGCGTTCGGAAGGTAAGTTGTGACACGAGGTCAGGGCAATCTATTTTACTATTAGCGATATCGTACAGTAAACATAAGTCCAAAACAGTACGTCTCTGCTCCAGGGACAAGAGATCGAACTCAGCGCAGCTCTCGTCATAGGAATCAAATCTTTTACCACAGCGGTAAGTCAGGTAAGTTATAATTTTTTTCTGAATGCGTTCCAGGCGACTTTTATATATAATGTAATGAGGGGACCATATCGGACTATTGTACTCCAAAACGCTCCTCACGTATGCGGAATAAACGATTTTGAGTGCTGAGATGCTTAAGAATGACTTACATGTCCGGAGAACAAAGCCCAAATTATTGTAAGCTTTACAAATTACGTTTTCAACATGGTCCGAAAAAGTCATTTTACTGTCCAGATATACACCTTAACGATACGTTTTCTTTGAATTAATACACCATTCATGTAATAATTATGGGTTATGGGCTTTGGTTTCCTAGTGAATGTAATACATTCGCATTTAGTGGAATTAACAGTGATATTGTTGCGAGTATAATAATTAAACAAGTTGTCTAGGCCTGATTGGAGCTGTAAACAGTCCTGGATAGAATTAATCTTGCAAAAGGTTTTTTTGTCATCCGCATACATGAGATAGTACAAAATATGTTGGAGGCACGAACCGATATCGTACAAATAGGCGTTGTAAAGTAATGGTCCCAGGTGTGAGCCCTGTGGAACTCCAGTGGGCATCTCGATATAGTCTGAGCGATAATCGCCCATTACGACAGCCTGGGAACGATTCGATAGGTAAGATTCCATCCAACGAAGTAAATCCCCGTGAATTCCTAGCTCCTGGAGCTCTTGTAGAAGAATGAGGTGGTCTACCCGGTCGAACGCTTTTTCGAAGTCTGTGTAGATAACATCTATTTGTCCACCGCGTTCCATATTCTCTAAAATAAAGGAAGTGAAACAGGCTAGATTAGTAGTCGTCGAGCGATGCCTAAGGAAACCGTGCTGTTGGTAGGGGATCAATCGGTGAAGTGTCGGATAAATAAAATTGAGTACTACTTTTTCCATTACTTTAGCAGCAGTGTTTAAAATGGAGATGCCCCTGTAATTTTTCACGTTCATACGAGAGCCTTTTTTATGTATGGGAACAATATGGTCTACCTTCCATTTTTGTGGGAACACACCATCACGCAGCGATCGATTTATCAAGATGGACAATGGAGTAGCTAGAGATTTAGAGCAGCGTACCCAAAATAGAGATGGGAGCATATCACTGCCAGGGCCTTTTTTATATCTAGATTTCGTAAAATACCTTCGACATTTGAGGTCGATACTTGAATGCTTGACACTACATCTGAATTGAAGTTTAATGATCTACAGGGAGTAACATTACTAGGCTTGCCGAAAACGCTTCTAAAGAAAGTATTAAAGGCGTCACACATGTCCCTGCCTTCAGTGTATTCTACTCCGTCGAGTAATAGCTTTTTAGGATACGCTGAGCCACCGCGTAGGGCCTTTACATACGTCCAGAATGTCTTAGGGTCAGTTTTCAAATTTCTTTCACAGTCGGATGTAAATTTCCTAAAACATTCTTTTTGTATACGACGTTCACGGGACCTCAGGAGTGCGAATTCGTCGTAAACCAAGTTGTTACCGAACTTCTTCCAGCGTTTGTGTGCCCTACTCTTCTCTTTGATAATGTTAATGAGCACTGGAGAGTACCAATTGGGGTACGTGCGTCGCCCGGAGATATTTATAACGGGGACGTGTGATGCGATACAAGCGTTTATGGTCTCATAAAATAAATCTACAGAATCGTCGACCGTTTTAGCAGACAGCAAGGTACTCCAGTCTTGTTTTTGAAAAATATCATTTAATACGGGGTAGGGAGCTTTTCTAAAGTTAAACTTTTTTACTACGGCCTCGTGTAACTTGGGAACGCTCAGGTCTAGCACGGTGAAGGCGAACGATGGGTGTGCGCGGTCTTCGGACAGAAGAGGCGCGGAGACCGGGCTCACCGATAACGGCAGGTTGCAAAAGACGAGATCGAGCGTGTTGCCACAGTGATTGTCTAGCAGGTTGTACTGATGAAATCCGTGGAAGGTTAGCAATTCCATGAGTTTAATTCCGCGGTCCTGGACTTCGACGGGGCCTTTTTTTAAAACCGTGTATCCGTTTAAGTCCCAAGACAAAAACGGGAGGTTTAAATCACCGATGAACACAAAGTAATCGTTCGGATGGAGAGCTAAAGCGCTGCCGATAGTCGCGTCGATCGCGTCTAACTCGGCCGGCAGGACGCGAGGGTTCGGGGGAGCATAGACGGCGCACACTGGTCCGAAAGTGAAATAAATGGGACATTAAGAATTTTCGGATCGAAGGTCAACGGATCAGGCTGATTTTTTTTTTGTAGACAGCTGATGCAATTACAAGTCACTTTTATAGATGTCGTTTTTTTTCAAATATGCCGTATCTACAGAGATAAAAAATAATTATTTTTTTTTGTATGGACGAAATCATAATTTTGTCATTTTATTCCAAGATTCAAACGTATTCAAAATAAATCATAGCACAGCTTATAGAGGGACTCTTGTCGTACATTTGTGTCATAGACACTTAACTGCGATTTTTGCGCCTTTAGGAGCTACAGGTACTTTAATTTTTATTGTTTTGTATAATTTATTTTTGAGTATTTCATATGGATTTTAATAAATATTGTTAAGGATAGACAAATACTAATGTTTTCTTTATTGACAAGTAACTCTCACTAATGTCTTATTCATAAAAAAGCCTATATGTATATCCTTAAACTAAACAAATTAAAGTAGAAATCTCAAAACAAGTACGTGCAGGTAAATTATTTTATGGCTCATCTAGTTTGCAAACATTGTTTGGTAATGACTCATTGTCTAATTACTCCATTACTTGGAATTTGGGATCTGTTTTGTCATTTAGCGCTAGCGAATGCTTCGAAAACGCTAAATCACAGATAAGCATATAGATTGCAATTCAAATTTTCCCTTCGTACTTTTACGGACTTCGGAAAGTCAAAACACAAACTTATATAAACTAAATATAGTTAATGTATTAACAATAGTGGAAATCTCAAAATGTGTTTGTACATGTAAATTATTTCTTCGATCGTGGAAAAACGAGACACAATAGCCTTTCTATTGTTATCGCGGTCGCATGCGACCGCTTGGGGCTCGAAGGAATTGCGTGAGTCATCCGTATTGCAAGCATCTTTTTATAACTCATTGTCTAATTACCCCCACTACTTGAAGTAATATGAGGCTTGCGTGATCGTGACCTTTCGTAATCTTTAAAAAACCGCCGAGCTGTATTGCCGTCGCCAAAGCCTTTTTTGACGATATCAAACATTAAACCAGTTACAACAAAAAACTCATTCTGCGTCAACTCTTTTCTTGTTTTTCGTAGCAGTTTGTTCTCACCTCCTCGAGCCGTCCATTTTTTAAAATCTAAGTTGTAAGATATATGCAAAATACATTCCATGCATCGCATCCACATGTGAAGGGAAGATAAACCATATTTGTACATATCATCGTTCACTGTTCTCTTATCTTATCTTTAATCTTTGTTAAAAACGTGGTTCAATTTTCATTAATAAAAATTGTTCATGTCTTTCGGAATTGTTAAGCATATGTTACAATTGCCTGCAGAATCTGTCTCAGAAAGTGCTGTGCATACTTTGCCATCGATCATCGTCATATGCAACTCATGAAAAACTTCAAATTCGCCTTTTAATAGTTTTGTCGGTATAAGGTTCTGGATTTCTTCTTCTATTGTTGCTTCTACTTGCTGAATATATTCTTTTGTTTCTTGTTTGAATTCGAACATGATTGGTCTACAATAGCTTGTTGACGAAGGGCGCGGATTTTCCCATACTATGACATCGTCACTCATAAGGCGAAGTGGTACAAAACTAACCATAAATACAGAAGATTCTGAAAAAATATCACCAGTTGGTTTTCGTTTATAACAACTTTGTGTCGAAGCTCCATCACAGCCCCATTTACTCACTAGCTTAAAAACACCACTATTAATATTCGAACCGGTCACTTTCACAATCTTCTCAGCTGTTAAATCTAAAACTGCTTGTAATTTAATTTTCGCTCCTGATTCTGATATGGTAATATCTTCCTTAACTGGATAACATTCTTTCTTCTTTAACAGTAACTTATGGTAAGATGGAAAAGCCGCTATGCCATTTGTATTTAAAGTAGACCTCAAAGTGAGATACTGCCATTTTGATAAACTTAATGCAGTGACAAGGGCTAGAATTTCTTCCTCAGTAACCGATTGATTACAGTCTTTGAATAAAAAGTCACTACTTCTTGCACTTTTTCTGGCTTATTAGAGAGGCACTTAATAACTTGAGCACAAACGGTTCGCCCGTTTTCTTTCAGTTTTGTAGCAAGAGCATAGAACAGTTCTTCTTCGGAATGCTCCAAAAGAGACAAAGAACGTCTTTTCTTCTGTTTATTTGATAAATCTTCAAATGGTCTTTTAGTTCGTGAGCTAGGGGTATTTGTGGCAGCTTATGATGTAGGTGCACCCGCTTCCTCTCCATATGATAAATTATGCTCTTCTTCTACTTCTGCGTCTTCTATGGTATATTCTGGATCAAATAACATAGGGAAATTCACAGAAGTAGAAGTTGGCCACACAATTTTAGACTCCAACCAATTTTTGTTCTTAGTTGATTCGCCAAAGTATTTGTTCCTACTTGATTCTTCCCATCTTCTAGCTAGGTTTGACGTGTAATTTTGGCAAAACTTTTTGATAATACTGAGCTCTTCATTTGGAATTTCACTTAGAATATATTTAATAATGGTTTGAAACAATAAATCACTATTTTTAAGGCACCTACTATTTTTTTAAAATTTAAAAATATCCAAATTAGTTACAAACGTAGCCATCTTGGTAAAAAAAATACAAAAATAATTATTTGTATTGGCAATAAAAAAAATTCAAATATATGGTGATAATTGATGAAAAGTTGTTGTTTTTACGAGCACAAGACGCGTAATGAATGAAAACCGATCACGCAAGCCTCATATTACTTCAAGTAGTGGGGGTAATTAGACAATGAGTTATAAAAAAATGCTTGCAATACGGATGTCTCACGCAATTCCTTCGAGCCCCAAGCGGTCGCATGCGCCCGCGATAACAATAGAAAGGCTATTGTGTCTCGTTTTTCCACGATCGAAGAAATAATTTACATTTACATTCACGTTTTGAGATTTCCACTATTGTTAATACATTAACTATATTTAGTTTATATAAGTTTGTGTTTTGACTTTCCGAAGTCCGTAAAAGTACGAAGGGAAAATTTGAATTGCAATCTATATGCTTATCTGTGATTTAGCGTTTTCGAAGCATTCGCTAGCGCTAAATGACAAAACAGATCCCAAATTCCAAGTAATGGAGTAATTAGACAATGAGTCATTACCAAACAATGTTTGCAAACTAGATGAGCCATAAAATAATTTACCTGCACGTACTTGTTTTGAGATTTCTACTTTAATTTGTTTAGTTTAAGGATATACATATAGGCTTTTTTATGAATAAGACATTAGTAAGAGTTACTTGTCAATAAAGAAAACATTAGTATTTGTCTATCCTTAACAATATTTATTAAAATCCATATTATAAATTATCCACAAAAATAAATTATACAAAACAATAAAAATTAAAGTACCTGTAGCTCCTAAAGGCGCAAAAATCGCAGTTAAGTGTCTATGGCACAAATGTACGACAAGAGTCCCTCTATAAGCTGTGCTATGATTTATTTTAAATACGTTTGAATCTTGGAATCAAATGACAAAATTATGATTTCGTCCATACAAAAAAAAATATTTTTTATCTCTGTAGATACGGCATATTTGAAAAAAAAAACGACATCTATAAAAGTGACTTGTAATTGCATCAGCTGTCTACAAAAAAAAAATCAGCCTGATCCGTTGACCTTCGATCCGAAAATTCATAATGTCCCATTTATTTCACTTTCGGACCAGTGTGCGGCGAGGAGGTGCAGGTCGCGTGCGGCGGCGCAGGCGCGCGCCGGCACGGTGAGCCACAGAAGCTCGGCGTGCGGGCGCGCGGCCACATCCCGCGGCACGGCCCCGAGCGCGCGCCGCACCAGCACCGCGACGCCGCCGCCCGTGCGCTTGCCGCTGGCGGCGGCGTCGCGGTCCGCGCGGAACACGTCGTACCGGTCGTCGCACAGCTCCGCGTCGAATATGTCGCCGTGCAGCCAGCTCTCCGTCAGGACGATAATATCGTAGTCGTTGCAGAGAATATTGAGCCTTAGGTCCGTGCACTTGGTTCTAAGCCCGCGTACGTTTTGGTAATAGATGTTTAGGAAGTTGGTACCCATTTAAATATAAGTTTATTATTATCCGATCGCTCCTCGCTTACTGCATTGTATCGCCTCTTTATAGCTACAGTGTACGACGAATATTTAACATAATAACAAATAACAAAGAAGCTATATAAACATAAGTGTATTATTTCATAGATTACTGTTGGAAACCGCCTTTTCCATAAACCAAAGTAAAGTTTAATAATATTATAATGCCTAAAGGTAGTCGGTAGGATTGAGTATACGAGGGCGGCACTGAACATTTCGGGAATCAAGGAAGTGACACAACATTACTATTTAAAAATGTATTTATTGCTTTTCGAAGTATTCTCCGCGAAATTTGACACATTTTTCAATACGATGGAACCAATCATTGAAGCAACCATTCCATTCGGAAGTTGGGGTCTCCAAAATGGCCGTTTTGTAGGCGTCCACAGCTTCTTCAGGTGATGAAAATCTCTGACCACGCAATTTACACTGTACAGCGGATCGTCTAATAATTCTATGATTTCTTGCTCTAAAACTTCTTTTGTTCTGTGCGCGGTGTGAGAACTTGCATTGTCGTGATGGAGAATGATGCGGCGGTTGCAGTTATCTTTACGGAGTTCAGAAACGACCTGTGGCAAACAAATGTTAGCATACCATTCTGCATTAACCGATCTTTGTCCCTCAAGAGGAATAGTCGCAACATGGCCGGTTTTGGAGATAATCGTGGCCACCATTTTTTTTTGCAACACTCCGTGAACGAACAATTTTTGTTGGCTTTAACTCATTTTCGAATACCCAAACTCGTGACTGGTTTTTTGTTTCGGGTTCGTACGCGTATATCCAGGATTCGTCACCTGATACGATGTTGTATACAGCATTTGAGGATCCTGCGTGAAATCTTTCGAGAGTTTTGACGCACCAAGTAACGCGAGCCGCTTTTTGCTCTTCACAGAGCAAATGCGGTATCCATCGGGAAAACAACTTTTTTACACCTAATTGTTCATGCAAGATTATTTGTATTTGACTCATGCCAATGTCTAAAGTTGCCTGAATTTCGCGGTATGTCACATGTCGATCTTCCTCAATCAGCTTACGCACAGCATCAACGTTTTCTTGGGTGACTGCAGTTTTTGGACGACCTTGACGGGGATCATCACTGAGCTTGACACGTCCACGTTGAAATTCAGCAAACCAGCGATAAATTGTGGTTTTGGATGGGGCTTCATCACCAAATGCAGAAATCATCCGGTCAACACACTGTTTTTGTGTTAAACCACTTCGAAAGTCATAATAAATCATCGCTCCAGAATTTTCTCGAGTCAATTCCATTTTCTCAACGACTAAACAAGTTTGACAAGACCTTGTGACAAGACCGAGAATCTTTTTTTAAATAAATAAACGGTATTCGATTTTTAAAACCAAGGAGTCTTAAATTAAAAAGATTTTAATATGACAGGAACAGTGGAAATATTCCATTCCCGATACTTTTAGTGCAGCCCTCGTATCGAGCGAGTAAAAGTCCCGATCGACAAATAATAATGTAACGTGACGACGAAACGTCGGTAGTACGAAAAGTTTTGAACCGATCGACTATCGCACAGAAACTGGTAAACAAGACCGCCCGCTGTTAAAGTGCATGCGCTCAATATGGGTGCATTCTTTGGACTTAAACATTTTAAGTAGAAAATACCAGTGTTTGGTTTCTTGTGGAAGTAATTTAATAATGTGCGAACAAAGCGTATAAAAATATAATTTATGTATGTTAAAATTATGTTTTTGAGTGAGTTGTATGTGAAGCTATAAAATTTAAACGTTGCAATATGTTGTGGGTTATTATTAATAAGTATAGAAATTACATATTGAGTAATGTATAATTGGATTAAAGAAATAAAACGACTGTTTTTCATATAATGTGCTAAGTCAGTCCGGAGAAAAAGCGCACACCTTGTTAGCGTATCGTTAATCTTGTAAAGGTGCAAGTCATTTGCAATGTATATTTTTTTGCATCGAGTCAATGAGTAAGTAAGAATTATAGAAGCGCAAATGCGAAAAATTAATGACCATATACTGAGAGTTGATTTTACAAAATATGTTGTTATGTAGTAGTTTAAGATTATTGTTAAAGGCTTATTGAGGTGAAAGGAAAAATTAAATATTAAGTTGTTAACTAAAAAGTGTAGGTAAGTAAAAAAAGTACAAGGTTGAATACCGTAACACGTTATCGGATTTTGAGAAGATCCTTTTCCTGCGTGATTTGAAAGGCCGGTTTCATGTCTTCTTTCCTTACGTAGATCCTTCCGTTTTTTGTCCACACGTATTTGAAACTATGCTGTTTCGCAGAATCTCGGGCTTTCTTTAACAATTGTTTATTGAGATATGTCAAGTGTTCATTTATATAGATTCTGGAGGTACTGTCAGTCAAGGCGAGATCTTTTGCCGTAAGCGGAGACTTGCGGGCACCGGAGATGTGATGAACTATGCGAGTACCCTGGTGCTGTAGCTGTCTTCCTGCGACGCCAGCAGTTCGCATAGTGTGACCGAGCGAGGCGAGTCGAGCTACTGTCATACGAGTACACAGGCACAGTAGCTGTCTACTGTCATATCAGCTGCTCGCACTGTGTAACCTATGCCTAAAGGAAGAGAGAGTGCCCTTGTGTACTTCGCACACATTTGGGCACTGCAAAAATAACTCCGGCGTAGCTAGCCTGGTTTCAATGAAACCGGCCACCGTCACCGAAATCGGTGTGGGAGCTATTTATAAATGGATGAAATTTGTCATAGTTATAGATTGTGTATAAATTTCGTCATTGGCATCATAAAATAATGATGATTTTATATTTTAATGCTGGCTCTCCATGCATGTGAAGTGGGAATGAAAAATATTTTTTCATTCCACCATATTACTTTTTTTACAAAGTATACGATTTTCGAGTAATCGGCCTCCAAAGTAGTAGGTATATAAGTTGGTCTCCAGGGCACTTCTAAATATATATAATGTTTAGTAAAAGCAACTACGGAATCGGATATTTTGGGTACACGATCTACTGCTCATATAAAGAAGTATAGGAAAAAAAATATTGTCATACTCAAAGTTAAAAAATCGTCTCATAATGGTTGAATCTCCGCCGAAGTCAAAACTCTCGCCCATATAAAGGAACATTTTTTTTCGGGTATAACAATTATTTTTCTGCCTAAGCGTCTATACATAAGCAGTAGATCAATAGCCCAAAATATTCGTAATTGATTTTAGCGAACCTTATATAAGAACCATAATTTTTGAAGTAATTTAAAAAAACCTTTCGTTTTGTTGATAGTAACCCTCCTTAGACATGTCCTGACTCCTAACATGCTCTTGGTTAGGATATTTCTTTCTCAGTAATCTGTTATTTAATACAATTTTGCCACTTAGTATAAGGTCAATAAAATTTATAGAAATTTTATTATTATTGTAGATTTTACTACTATTTTCATTTCTCTGAGATTGCATCGTCATTGCAACGTCACGGCTACTTGGAGGGTGACCAGAGGTGAGTTCTCATTTTCAGGGCCATTCTTATAAGTCGAAATCAGCTCCTAATATCTCAGTTTATCAATTTAATCAAATCGCAAGGAAAGAGACAATAGCGCATTAAAATGTTAACAATTTTAATGTTTAAATTTCACACAATTATTAGGTACCTATGCAATAAACAATTAATTTGGTTCATTTTTCATTTCATCATTCGTTAAATTGGATCTGATATCTAAATTTGCGGAGTGCTAGTTTTTGTCATTCCTTGCCGTGAAGAAGTTAACTACAATTTGTATGCCATTGAATTAGTTACCACTGTTTGCCACTAGGGGCGCTGTTTCGATGCCTTAATTTCTTTACGGCGAATGTGACAAAATCTCGCACTCAGTATAGCAAACACAACAAGTGATGTTTTTCGAAGCTTAAGTGTACTGTGTGACGCAGTAATTATAATGGCGCTCGCACACCCCGGATTCACGGGGGTGGGGAGGCTCGGGTGGAGGGTGCTGGAGAACACAAGGATTTGCTTGTTTGCCTAGTATGTAGATCTAGCATAAAGCATATTATGGTTTCTAAGTGGTGTTGTTAACTATATTAATTATTATACATTTACTAACTGACAAAAAAGCAAAGCATATAGGTTATATGCATAGAAATATTATTTCACTAACAAACGATTAATATTTTGTTTTTCTATCTGAAAAACAAAATATCTAATAATTCTAAAATCTTGAGGCCCAATGAGCGTAATCCTGCATTTGGTTAATAAAATATATTTGCCTGAATTTTTTTTTTAAAGTCTCATTTTAAAGGATGGTTCTACGACAATTGTGTAGACGCATGAATAGAATTTGTGATTAATTTCCTTTGAAAATATAAATAAATAAATTAGGAAAATACGTATAAACAATAGCTGATGGGTTCGACATTATACTTTTTATTTTACATTTAATACTCGCAACATTAAAAAACAACTTACATTATTCCATGTTTTATCAGTATTGATACATCAATTAAACTTTCATCCACAATTTGTGTTGGATGATGAACCAAATGTAACAGAATCCTAGACTGAAATCTTCTGTGAACAGAAGAACTCCATTCGCACATTGTACATTTGAACAAACCTTTTTTTGTCTTTAATATCTTATTTTTCTCATGCTTTTTTAAATTATTTTTCGAAACACTCTTCTGCGAGCAAAAGGAGCATTTATATGGTTTAATATCTTTATGTATATGGACATGCTCCTCGAAAAGCACCTTGTTGTATGTGCTATACTCCCACATATAGCACTGAAATGGATTTTCTCCATTGTGCACCTTCCGAATGTGGCGTGACAATTGCTCCTCATCTTCAGCTGTGTACCTGCGACACTCAGGGCAACGGATACGACCCTGTCCAGTCAGAGCTTGAGCTCTGATCACATTTTTAATATATTCAGGTTTCAATTCAACTAAATCGCTAGAATCTTCTTTATTAATTATTACTATTAAATTAATTAAATTAAATAAATTTGTAATTTTATTAAGAATTAAATAAGAATTCTATACGTGTACGTTACGTTTTTATTCCTGCAGGACACTCGTTTAGTTCATGTTGATCTAGCTCTTTTGCTGCGGCTTCGATGTTTTCATTTTATAGTTCTTTTGCATAATTATCAAGAAGACCCGAAAAAGTGTTCCCCTCAGCAACATCTATGAATAGCGTTGAATCTCCCATTTTATGTAGTAAATTTAACGAATTAATATCATAATGTAAACTAGATTTAATATTATTTTAATTTACTAATTACATAAACAAAACACAGTACAAACTACAAAATAAATATAGATGTGTTTTTATTTTGAGATTATTATTATTTTTAAATATATGGCATCGGCTTAGGACCCTTTGCCAATGATAAGTTAAAAAGACGGGAAATAGAGCTTTCGTTTCAATTTCAACACCGTATTCCTAAGTCGTCAAGTCTAAAGTCTAGTCAAAGTCCAAATAAATAGTCAGTGCAGTCCATGAGTTATGTCAGTCGATTCAGTAAAGTGGTAGAAGCTTTACTGAAAGTTCCTAGGGATTTTTGGAGAGACACAAAATAGCATGTTTTTAGAAGTTTTACCACTTGCCCACACTTGTGCACGTTAACGAATATTTAATGGTTGATATTCTACCAATATTACACATTAAGAACCGAAATAACATAAATTTATGAGAAAATACAAAAACCACTTAAACCACAAAACCGCTTAATTGTTAAGCATATCTAAAGTGTATGGCGGCACAGTTTATCAACCAATATTGAAAATGATTAAATGTTTCCCTTTAATCATTAGATAAGTTAAAATGAATTTGTTTCAAAGGATGCTTGTGATAATTATGTTAAATTAAAAATAAGCTATAATATTGACTACATATGTATCGGTATCAAATATTTTATAGCTCATCTATTATTTCCTACTATGTATATATATATTGTATAAATTGTACAAAATTGTATTTTTACACAATAAATTAATATTTATTACTACACTTTTGAATAATAATATTAAGATCATTAAATTCTTATACACGACTATTAGGCTCGGAGTATACGAGTATGCATCAGAAATCTCCCCGGCCGGAAAAACAGCCCTGGAAATAACACACGGCTCAATAATTGTGTTCGATTTTCAGCTCTAATGTATTTGCGCGGATTTCTATTTTAAGCCGAGTCATCCGGAACCTCTCCGGCCGGAAAAAACTAGCGAGCTTTAGAGTCAGATGACCTGCCATAAAACTACAGCATTAAATGGCAACTAATGCAAAGGCCACCTTTCTTACAAAATGGAATAGAACATTTTATAAACTCCATTATCAACGGCGCCGAGGTTCGCCTCGCCACCCGTCACGTAAGGGGCAAGTAGTGGGCTACAGATTTGCTTTGTTGTTATTGCCTACCTCTGTGTTCGGGGGTTTGGCGGCCTCTGTCGGCTTTTGAGCTTGGTAGTCTCTGTCTACACCTGTGTTCTATCGGGCTCGGAGCACGTGTGTGAGTTCAGGCTCATTTCGCCCTAAAATATCGACAACAAAAATTCATGAGCTGTAAGCAAAAAAACTTGTACAGAGTCCACGTGGCAGGAGTGGAATTTTATTCAGCAATTAAAATACTCTCATCGTGCCTAAAGTACATGACTTCTAAAAAGAATAGAGAAATTAAAATTTGTACACCTAGCGCTCTATGTGTGTACTGACTACTGAGCCGTACTTTAGAAAGTTAAGTTGGTATGTTAGTTGTGTCTAGATACGCGCTAGCGTGTTAAGTTAAGTCCAATAAGTAGCTTTCGACAGATGGCGTTACATAAAAACCGTGACGTGACGTGATGCGACCTTGACGTGTTACTCTCAACGCCACTAAAGGACTTTCACTTCAAAAAATGTGGTTGGTAGGTGCTATGATAGAAAAATGTAATAAGGATTAGTGATAGTGACTGCTCTATTGGGCCTATGTTTTATCGATATAATAAACCGACCTACAGTACTTCTCGTAGTGACATTTGCAGCATGGCTCGGCATTGCTACTAGCAAGTAAGTAACTTTATATGAATACCTAAGCATTATTTTTTATTCTAAGTTCTTGTAACGTTAAGTTGCAACTGTAGGTAAGCATACTCCGTAGACCAATTTAAACGTAAAGAGAATATTGGAAAACATAGCTACCAATTTCAAGGTCACATATTTACAGTGCAATGAAGAAATACAATGATGATGAAATAAAACAAACCGATTAAATTCGACTCAAATTATCGTAATTTGAGTCGAATTTAATCGGTTTGTTTTTAACTTAAATCTAATAATTAAAAAACCGAGTATCGTCTAAAAGTCATTGCAGATGTAAACAACAGCGAGACACAGATTTATGCTTTCGTATAAACTATAACAATAATTTAGACGACGTTTGTGGGTCAGTGGTTAGCGAGTTGGCGCTCAAGCTGGAGGTCGCGGGTTCGAATCCCGCCGAGGAAAAAAAAAAGGTTTCTATATTCCTGGGTCATGGATGTTATAAATATGTTTATAATATAATAAAAATCTTAAATATAATATCTATGTATAGTATAAAAGTATTAAATATTCTTCCCGTTGCGCGTTGTCTGGTCCCCGGAACGGCCGTAACACAAGTTCTTCGATTACCACGGAGCCTGATTGACGTGGTGTGAAGCGTCCACAGATAAAAAAGGTGTACCAGTAGTGTACATTATAATCTAAACAAATCCAGACCCACGGAGAAGTACGACACGATCGTGGTGGGCCTGGGGGCTGCCGGCGTGACTGCCGCGTCCACGCTCGCCAAGACCGGCAGGAGAGTGCTCGGACTGGAGGCCGACGACAGGATCGGAGGTAGAGTGAAGACCGTACCATTTGGAGATGGTATCGTTGAAGTTGGTGCTGAGTGGTAAGCATACGGACATTCTTATACATAATACCCAAGGTCTTTCACTGGGCAGTATAGCCTAGGTATATTTTACACCTAAGCCTGACCTCGTTAGGGTAATTCTTCTGTAAGTTAGCACCTACTTATTCTGTGGTCTTACAGAAGTACATGTGGCTTCTGTATCTATAACACCAGTGTGGCTCAGTGGTTAGCGCGTTGGCACTCAAGCCCAAGGTCGCGGGCTCGAATACTACCACGGAACAAAAAGTTTTTTGTGTTCCTGGGTCATGGATGTGTATTAAATAAAAATTAATCTTAAATATAAGTACCTATAGTATCAAAATTATTAAATATATTTCCGTTGTCTGGTATCCGTAACACAAGTACTTCAAGAACTTACCACGGGTTTGACGTGATGTGAAAACGTCCATAGATATTATTATTATTAAACACCGTCTTTCAGGATCCACGGCACAGTAAACAGTAGAGTGTATGACGCAGCAGCTCAAAACAATGTGACCACTTTGGAACAAAACTTGGCTAGCGAAGTGTTCAGATCTGATGGAACATTCGTTGACCGGGAGCTATTCAATGAATTGATCAAGTTTAGTATAGAGATTGTCGAGAACTCTACGGGAGATCCCAAACCACTTGGACAGTATATAACTGCAAAGTAAGTAAACTATCTATACTAATATTATATTATATTATAAAACTTTACTTTTTTTTTGTTGCGTGTATGCGTCGAATAGGCTACGAAACTATACAGGGTGACCTGAAATTCGATACATTCCTTTGAAAGATAGAAAGTAGACCTCATTTACAGTAATATTTTTCATGGCATCCCCCCTATCCGAAAGTTGATATTTACAAAGTTATTGAAATTTCAAAAAATTTTTCTTTATTTTCGACTTTTTGACTTTGACATGACGTATTTTTAAAAATGTTTGTCTTTTTAGTGATTTTTTTTATGTATTTTAACCGTCAATGAGTCAAATAATATTTTTAAGGAATAAATAGGGACAAACTAAGCGAGAATTTTTCATTATGAGACATGAAACAGAATTTTCTTTTAAGGGAAATGCACATTTTTCTTAAAAACAGGTGATTTTCTTTAAAAAGTTGTATGATACAATGCGTACAAATACCTTAAATAACTTTCTTACCTCATAAGCTTCCAAAAAAGGTACAAATATGTACATAAAAATATGAACATGTAATAAACAAAGACAAAACAATCATCAGGTAACGTTATCTCAAGAATTACTCTACCTGAGGCGACCTTTTTTTTCAATTGTTTCCTTTGTTCAAACTTCGGGATGTTTCGGCTACTGTCATCGCGGCCCTTTGTCAATGAGTTACCGACTGGCTTAGAGAGCAAATTTAGTAGCTAATATTAGTTTTAAGTCAACTATTGCCGTGTACGGACGTATTGTTGCTTTAAACTACAGCCTTATTTCTACTTGTGATTTTTTTGTATCGCGATGGCTGCTTTTGAGTACGATGAATACGCTGACATCTTGTTTTGTTACGGACTTTGTAATGGTAATGCTGCTGCTGCACGAAGAACATACGTTGAACGTTTTCCGAATCGACGAGTGCCAAACGTTAGAGTGTTTTCAACAACATTTCGACGAATTCGGGAAAGCGGCCGTGTTGATAGAAGACGTGGAGATTCAGGCAGACCTCGTTTGTATGCTCCAGAAGAAGAAGAAGAAATTTTAACACTTTTTCAAAATGATCCTTCTATTTCTACAAGAGCGGCAGCTAGAAGACTTGGATTGAGTCAATGGAAGGTGTGGTTTACAGTACACACAGCGCGTCTACATCCATTTCACTACACACCTGTCCAAGCGTTGGAAGAGGGAGACCCGGTTAGAAGAATGGAATTCTGCCGTTATGATAAATGCAGACATGGAGGATCGCAATTTCTTCTCAAGAATATTGTGGACGGATGAATCGAAATTTAACCGTGACGGGATAAACAATTTCCACAATACACATTACTGGGCACCAAAAGGAGAAAACCCCAGGATGAAAAAAGAAAGGGCCCATCAAACCAGATTCAGTCTAAATGTCTGGATGGGTATAATTAATAATAATTTAGTTGGACCTCATTTTTTGCCTCAAAATTTAAATGGTGAAATGTACGAACATTTCCTAAGAGAGGAGATTATTGGTTTAATGGAAGATGTGCCAATAACAACTCGTCGAAATATGATTTTCCAGCATGATGGTTGCCCGGCCCACTTCCGCCTCGGCGTGCGTCAGTGGCTAGACCAAACTTACCCACATCGCTGGATAGGTCGAGGCTAATGAGATAAGGAAGTTATTTAGAATATTTGTACGCTTTGTATCATACATTTTTTTAAGAAAATCACCTGTTTTTAAAAAAAATGTGCATTTTTCTTAAAAGAAAATTCTGTTTCATGTCTCATAATGAAAAATTCTCGCTTAGTTTGTCCCTATTTATTCCTTAAAAATAATATTTGACTCATTGACGGTTAAAATACATAAAAAAATCACTAAAAAGACAAACATTTTTAAAAATACGTCATGTCAAAGTCAAAAAGTCGAAAATAAAGAAAAAATTTTTGAAATTTCAATAACTTTGTAAATATCAACTTTCGGATAGGGGATGCCAGGAAAAATATTACTGTAAATGAGGTCTACTTTCTGTCTTTCAAAGGAATGTATCGAATTTCAGGTCATCCTGTATATATAATATATACTACGATACTACTACTACGATAACTGGACCGATTTCGATGAAATTCGGCATAGATATAGAGCAGATCACGAGGAAGTACATATGCCACTTTTTAACGCGGCAAAACGCACCGTTCCCATGGGATTTACTTTTGCGCGTATGAAGTCGCAGACAACATCTACCTAGTATTATATATTTTGGAATGCAGATGTACAATTTTCAGTCAGTAATATATCTTCCTCGGGGTGGTAGGTACCTTGCCTATGCAAAAATCCTTTTTAAAACCTTTTCACGCCTCGAAACTACTTTAATTTAAATGAATCTTAAAGCTAATCTAGCATGGGAGTGTAGACTATAATATGCATTTGCCAATTTCGCCAACGCCTGTTAGTGTTAAAATATATAACATGCTCTCCTTTATTAATACGAAGAACGAGAGCGATAACATAATAATAATAAATTAACGATTCATTTTAACAGGCATTGGTGAAATTAGCGCTTTTGATTGATCAGCATCATCTTTGAAACCGGGCGTAGGTCATGCCTTATCAATTGTTTACTTATGATTTATTGATATCTATAGGAAGTGAATTATAATAACAAATAACTTGCAAGTGTAAGATGTTTTTGAATTTGAACTTCTAGATTTATGGAATACTTGGAGAAGAATCATCCAGATGTCCTAAAGGATCAGGACTATGTGAATGAGGTGTTGGAGATATTGAACCTTTTCATGAACAATCACGAGTCTTCTAATGATTGGAACGACGTCTCCACTCACACAAGCTACGAGTTTCTTGAGGGACACTTGCATACTAGTTGGCATAAACATGGATATAAGACGTTCTTTGAGATCTTATTAGTAAGTCCATGATAGTATTTTGCTTATAGATTATTTATATTCCTAAAGCTGACTATATTGCCCGGAATCTGTAGGACCGGGAAAAATTCAGAGCAGTAAAATTAGAACTCTGCGCTCAAGTCATAAATGTCAATTTCAAATCTGATTACTCGACACTCGAGTGTTCGATTTTAAACTCTATTGTATTAGTCCAGAGTCCTATGATTCAATGCTCTGAATTTTGTCCGGCCTTCCGGATTCCGGACAATATAGTCCCACCCTTACCATCTACCATTATTAAAAATATAAAATTTGTACTCACGTTATGTTTTTTTGCAGAACAAATATAATAACGGTCCCGGTTTGTCTTCGCTGGATATCAAGTTGAACAAAGAGGTGACGCAGATAAAATGGCCTCAGGAGTCAACAGGAGACGTGGAGGTGGTGTGCAGAGACGGAGAGAGGTTCACGGCCGACAACGTCATCGTCACCGTCTCTCTGGGAGTGCTCAAAGAGAGGTAGGGTCCATAGCAGTGGCGGCACAAAAAATTGTAAAATCTCAACGAACCAATATACAATTCCAAACCAAACATTCCAGGTACACAGACCTTTTTGAACCACCATTGCCGCAAGACAAGATTTACATGATCAAAATCATGTCTATTGGAGTTATGGATAAAATTATATTGAAGTTCGATGACCCGTGGTGGAAAGCTTTGCCATATGGCTTTATGTTTTTCCTATGGAAGGGTGAGGACAAAAAAAAAGTTTATAAGAAGGATTACTGGACAACCAGAATATTTGGGGCCAGTACTCCAATGGGGTCAGACCAAGCTCTAACGTTATAAACGAGCGGGGAGGTTGCAAAATCGGTATGTACCTAGTCTTCTTTATACCGCATGTCGAAACAAATCTAAAAATAGGAACTTATAAATAAAATATTAATCTGTAGGTGGAAGCACTGCCAGAAGACGTTGTAAAAACTAAATCTGTGGAACTTCTTAAAAAGTTTGTGGGAGTCGACTTCACGATACCAGAGCCAACTGGAATGATACGGTAAACAAAAACTAAATACAAATGGAGATTGACGATTGTAAAGGATAAATATAGCTGAGAGTTATATTAATTTCCAGATCAACCTGGTTCACGAATCCTTACACAAGAGGAAGCTACACCTTCGATAATTTAGAGATGCTCCAACATCCAATCGCCAGGAGAATTCTCGGCGAACCCTTGCTGGATTCTGCTGGGACCCCCAAAGTGCTGTTCGCCGGGGAGGCAACAGACCTCACTCATTACTCAACAGTGCATGGCGCAAGTGACTCCGGATTCCGGGAGGCTATGAGGCTGTTACCTGATAGCAAGATGTAAAGGGATTCATAATCCAAAAAACCCAGAGGATAGAGAAAAGACAATCTGCATCTCCTTTAAAAGAAAAATAACTATTTTCTATAGAAATTTCATATTGGCAAGTTAAAACTTAAATAATGTAAAAATGTTTTTATTCGTCATAACAATAAAACCCTTATACCTATACTTAATAATTATTATACTTGAGCTGTGTCAAAGAATAAATAGCAGATAGCTGTACTGTTGCTGCAGTGTCACCTACTGTCTTTCGACAGTTTACAATATCGCTAGATAGAACGGTATTTACAATTTTTCCGGTGAAATATTATGTATACTTAACAAATGTTTTAGGACACGGTAGATAAATATAACATATTATATTGCCCTACCTTTCTGAAGTAGTCCAAGCACATGCTACCAAAAGTAAGATTTTGCACCAAGGTATAACCCTGGATCCAAAAGTACTGAACAGAAGTCCTGAATCCTTTGGGGAAACACGTTTGGCGATTCCGGCGTTGTTTATAGAACTGCAAGCATATGCCATCTAAAATAACGATTGAGTTTGTTTTGCCGAGAGAGTGAAAAGAGCGGAAACTTATTTGTATTTATATATTTCTTAAAATGTGTTAATAATAACAGATGTTAAAAGGGAAAAATTATTAATTTAAACAAAAAATGAAAACCGACTTCCAAAGTAAAAATGCACAATTTTGCGGTTTTCATTTTTTTATCATTAAAAGTCTACTTATAAATAAATAAAATACATAGGCCCGAAGCTACCTTTAGATCTGTGTATTTTATCAATTTATAATAATAGAAACGACCTGAATTTGACCTCTGGGAGAAATATATATGGCTGGGATACCCACTCTGTTGGTTGATTACTGTGCTATAAGATGAAGAGATCAGTACTTTTCGTGGTGACATTTGCAGTATGGCTGGGATGTACTACAAGCAAGTAAGTGACGTGTTTTAAAATAATTTGCTCTAAAGAAAAAGCTTGACAGTGCAAACTGATGTGATATCCCATATCTATTTAAAAGTGGCTTTTTAAACACTCTCAAAAATGTATTCTAGACCTACCGAGAAGTATGACACAATCGTTGTGGGTCTAGGATCCTCCGGAGTGACTGCCGCGTCCACGCTAGCCAAGGCTGGCAGGAGAGTGCTAGGGCTGGAGGCCGACAACAGGATAGGCGGGAGAGTCAAAACCGTGCCGTTTGGAGACGAAGTGGTCGAGGTCGGCGCTGAGTGGTTTGTAACTTTAGATCTAATACATGTCCTTGTAAAACTGGATTAAGAAATACCTACCACAAACAACACTATGTATTTCAGGATCCATGGCACAGTGAACAGTAGGGTATATGAAGCAGCAGTGCAGAACAATGTGACGACATTGGATCAGAAATTAGAAAGTCAAGTTTTCATGTCAGATGGATCATTCGTTGACCGGGAGCTATTCAATGAATTGATAGAGTATGGTAACGGTGTTAGTGAGAACGCAGTCGGCGATCCCAAACCACTCGGAGAACATATTACTGCGAAGTACGTACCTACCTAGTACCTACTTAATAAGTTTATGAGATAGTAATAAGAAAAATATACTGTTTACTGGTGACAATATCTAGTTAGCCTATTTGGTCGCCAATATATTAATAACTGGTTGTTGCCCGCGACTTCGTACGCGCAAAAGGAAATCTCGCGGGAACCATGCATTTTGTCGCGACAAATAGTAGCCTATGTCCGTCCCCGTGGTCTACTCTATATATGTGCCAAATTTCATCAAAATTGGCCCAGTAGTTTCGATGCAAACAAACAAATATTCCCTCTTTATAATATTACTTAGTTTAAATGTAAATTGTACAACAACACAAAAAAAACCGATCGAGCATATAGTACCAGTATCAGTAGTAGTAGTATAGTACGAGCATATATATATAACGCTACATGGTAACATGGTGCGAATTTATGAGAGATACCTTACCAGACACCTCAGTTATATACTTACCTACATTTAAACATTATTGCGGTAAAGGACTATAAGTTCGCATCGGAAAATAAACGGCCTCAGCGTGTTATCAAATTTTATCATAATAACCATTTCACCTTCAAGTTTTATCTGACGAGTTAATTTGATCAGGTCATGCTCAGACGGCAGACCTTATCAATTGTTTACTTTCATTGATTTGGGAATGGGAATTATGTAATGTTTTTTTTTATATTTCTAGACTTATGGAATACTTGGAGAAGAATCATCCATATCTTCTGAAGGATCAAGACTATGTAAACGGGGTTTTGGAGGTTTTGAATCTTTCCTTGAGCGCCCTGGAGGCCTCTAGCGACTGGAATGACCTCTCAACTCAGTCGTTATACAAAGACCTTGACGGAAGTTTGCACTTTAGTTGGCATAAACTTGGATATAAGACATTCTTTGAGATCTTATTAGTAAGTCCAGGCTAATAATATTTTTGCCCGCTTAGATTTCATCCATTCAATTATGCAATTATATTTTTAAATCATAGAACAAATACAATAATGGTCCCGGTTTGCCCACACTGGACATCAAGTTGAACAAAGAGGTGACGCAGATAAAATGGCCTCAGGAGTCAACAGGAGACGTGGAGGTGGTGTGCAGATACGGAGAGAGGTTCACGGCTGACAACGTCATCGTCACCGTCTCTCTGGGAGTGCTTAAAGAGAGGTAGGGTTTACTTTCGGTTGTAGTCACATTTCAAAATTAGCTTCAGAAGGGATAAAAAATGAATATCAAACATTTCAGATACTCGGAACTCTTCCAACCAGCATTGCCGCAGGAGAAAATCGAGTCGATTAAAGTCATGTCAATGGGACTCCTTGATAAAATTATATTAAAGTTTGACGACCCGTGGTGGAAAGCAATGCCGTATGATTCTATGTTTTTCCTATGGAAGGGCGAAGACAAAAAGAAAGTCAGTAGGGAGGATTACTGGACAACAAAAATATTCGGGGCCACTACTCCTATGGGGTCGGACCATGCTTTAACATTATGGATGAGCGGCGACAATGCAAAACTGGTACGTTTTTATAAACATCGTATGCCGTGAAAATTTTTCACATTTAGATGTTATGTAGGTATCTTGAAATACATTTATTTTTAGATGGAAACAATTCCAGAAGACGTTGTTAGAAATAAATCTGTTGGAGTTCTCAGACAGTTCATGGGAGCCAATTTCACGATACCGGAACCAACTGGAATGATACGGTACGTAAACAAGAGATAATACAGGGTAATAGTTATATTTTAGAAAAAAAGTGGGTTTGTTTTTTTGAGGAGCTTAAAGAACTAGTCTTGTACATTCTTAATTTGCAGGTCAACATGGTATTCAAACCCTTATACAAGAGGAAGCTACACCTTCGATAATGTAGGGTTTCCTCAACATCCGAACGCCAGAAATATCCTCGGCGAACCCTTGATGGATTCTGCCGGGAAACCCAAATTGATGTTCGCTGGAGAGGCTACAAACCCTACACATTATGGAACTGTCCATGGTGCTAGTGAAACAGGATACCGAGAGGCTCTGAGGCTGTTACCTGATAGCAAGATGTAGGGATGTGAGAGGAAAACGGGGAAGATAGAGATAGAGAATACATAACCGGAGATATACAATATCGCCAAAGTTCCCGCTCGACCAGTTTCTGAACATTTTCCTTGCATTTGATAGCCTCAAAATATTTAAACACAAAGAAATTGATCGCATGTCCACCGTTGACTTATTTTCAATTTCTTGATCGATTGTCCATAATACATATTTCGAACGTCAACCAAAATAGTTTTTTAATACCACTTACCTCAAGCGGTAAAAAGAAAATACCCTTTATTATTAAAACTTATTTATTTTCTTATTAAAAATCATGCAAAAACAAAGCATGGTATTACTTAATTTAACATTTTATCGTTCTATTGTCGACGTAATTGCACTTTATTTTAGTAAAGTAAAACTGTATAAAAATATTTTACAGTACAAATATAGTCCTCCTAATAGTGAAGGGCAAAACACAAAATCTTCAATCATGATATCTTATACTTTAAACGAACTTTTTGTATATCGTAATCTCGGCAACGGCTGCAAGTATTTAACATGAAATTTAGTAGGTATGCAGGGAGTTTTGGAGGAGAAAAATCGGTCTAGGTAGGTTTTATCCCTGCGCTGCGAAACTGCGCATTTTTAAGTTATATATATTTTTTATTTTGTCGTGCAACAATTTATCAATAATTTCGACTCTATAATGTCAGTCCGATTGACAGTTTGGTTAATTTTTGCGATGTTCGGAAATTCGGAATGTGGGGGGTTCAAACCCCGGTAAAATATTTTTGTGATTCTTTTTTTTTTAAATCTTCTAGTGCTCCGTGCAAAGCCGGAGCTCTAGATTTAGCCATTGGTCTATTATTATTTGGTCTATTATAATTGAATTCATCAAAATTAATTCATCTAAAGCTTTCAACTTTGATCCTTGTGGGAACCGAAAACTGAACAGAACTTATCAGTCTTTAAAGATACGCGTTTGGAAATTTCAGCATTGTATAAAGAACTGCAAGCATATGCCATTATGTGACTTACAGTAATCATCATCATCATCTTATTTACATTACCTAATGGAAGCTTGGCGCGTATTCAATTCGATCGTTTATTTTAAACGTTCTTAAAATATATTAATTATAATTTAACAAATATCACTAAAAGGGAAAAAATATAATTTTTAAACAAAAAATTAATCTGACTTCCAAAGTAAAAATACCAAAAATTACAAAACTCAAGATAGGCTATGACCAAGTATAAGCTTCTTGGCTATGACGTACATTTGACAGAACAAAACTTCATACATTAAAAAATTACGCCTTCTTGGTTTCAGATAGGATATAAAGAGTAATTAGATTTTAACCCGTCAAATAAACAAACTGTCACTGTCACGTCACTGCTTAATCGGCGCCAAAATATTTAATTGTCCCGGGGCGCCAAATCTTTAAATACGCCTCTAAGGCCCGTATTAATAAAGCGTTCTTATCTCTAAGACAATTCTCAAGAAAGTACTTAAGATGTTGTTTTAATTAATAAACCGTACTTAAGTACAGCTGTAGGTACGGCGTATCAAGTGAGTGCGAACGTATTAATAAACGAGACTCGTTACTCAAGTACGCTGTTATTCCTGTCAAACTGTTACTTGACGCGGTTTCGTGGGTACAGTCCAACCTTGACTTGAGAACGGCTTGCTTGGAAATTGGGATATAGTACATTATTATTTGTGGTGTTTTTGGGTGTGTTACAATTATGTTAATTAAAATCTAAATACTTATGATTAAACAAACTCATTAAACAAACACTTCATAGTACATACTCAACACAAAATAAAGTTATAAAAAAGACGCTTATTGATACTTATTATTCTTTCTTTTTGGTAATCGCGGTTGCAAAGGTTTTGCACCATTCTGACAGTGTCGAGTATTTGTAGAAATATTTTCGATTTTATTTATATATTTATATTAAACAAATTACCTATTTGATTTTTATTAATTGACTTGATTTGACACTTGACAGCAGAACTTTTTTTCGCTGCCCAAAAAACAATTCTCATTATATGATCCCTCCCTCCTACAATTCCTCGCCCTATCAACCTTAAATCTGTTCTGTGTTTTGTAAATACTCCTTTTACTGAAACTTTATGTACATACTGTGGTACTGGCCCTAAATGTTTCTGTCTGTTCTAGGTTTTAGATTATTCAACAGACTTCCTCCTGTACACCGTGCCCTTGTTTATTCATAAAACCCACTCGAGTTTTCGTCAACACAACACATTGGCGAATCACTAAGGAGCCACTTTAAAGAATAAGAAGTAGAAGAACTTTTTTCGAATGGCAATGATCCGCATTCCGTTTTACGTAGTTGTTAAAAAAAAATGGATATTAATATGCTAGACAGTAATAAACATTAATATCTACGTAAAAATTTACGAAAATCAGTTTTTTCAATATATTATGAAATACAGACTAAACTTTTTTTGGTATTTATATTATTAAATATTACATTTTAAACAAAATTATTGAAGGAATGTATAATCAATAAATCCGTTCTTTGTAGAAGTGTAAACGAAACGTTATTTTATTCGTTCTTTGTCGTGTAGATGACGCATAAAAGTTGAGTAAGTGATCTCAATAACGTTATCAACTGAGACGGTCTTGAGATCATACTATGAATTAAATACCGTCTTGAGAAGCTAATCGTTACTTGAGACGGTCTCAGCCAAGAAAGGTCTTGAGAACGAGTTTGAGAACGGTTTATTAATACGGGCCTAAATCACAAAGAAAATGAAAGAAAAGTTTTGATAGCACGTCTATGACCTTATGAAATATTTCTTTACAAAAATGGCGCGTTAAAACATAAAGGTTCGCCCATCCCTGGCTTTAAACCAAACATCGGTACAAATAAGGCGCCAGGCTGCGAGGGCCGGCTTATCCACCACTCGCAGCGCCTCGGCCCATGGCCCTATTAGCCCTATAGTAAATACGCCGCTGCCCCTATATCATATTTTTCATGTCAATTGCAATATTAGATGTCTATTCTAAGAAAATAATCATAAAATATCGCTTAATTATGGTCATAGGAGCCCATTTTTAAAGTTTGCCCAGGGCTTCTAATAGGTTAAAGACGGCCCTGCCACTACATCTTTTTGTAATTGATGAAAGTAAACTAATTATGTAGGTTTTTAAAGAAATTCATTCATATCTCGTTAAAAGCGCGTCACATGCGCGTCCTCTAAAGTCTAAACGATTAAAATACGTCCTGTGCTATCGCTCTTACTGTAAACACAAAAAAATAGATTTACCTTTTTTAAGGATGTATGCTTTTATATATTTGTTATTAAAAAATTAAACTATAAAAAGAAGAACGTGAGCATATTCGGACTTGTCCTCTTGCATGCTATGGCCTCCAAGATAAGGATGTTTTCTACTAATGTAAAAGTGAATAGTTAAAAGTATATAAAAGTAAATAAAAATATATATGACTTTTATTGGAAATTATCACCTTTATCTTTTACTAAAGAGCATTGATTATTCTCATGGCTTCTCTATAACCGGTCTCACTGGCTCCGTGCACGGTCGATAAATGGGTTTGGTTGGTGGCCTCCCCGGCGAACAGCACCCTCGGCCGCCCAGAAGTATCCAGCAATGGTTCCCCTAAGATTGTCCTCGCGTTCGGGTTTTGGGGCGTCAGTAAATTGTCGTATGTATAACTCCCCCTGGTATATGGATTCGAATACCACTTAGATCTGTCAAAAAATGTTTATATTTTTATGCTTTATACAGTTGCTCTGTAGCTGCGATCTTTATATGATCGCCATACTAAGCCAGCAGGAAATGTTCTAGACCTACTACTTAACCATCTTTGTATGAAAGGAAAATCGAAAAGAATCGCTTACATTAATGTTCTTTTTGGTTCCGGTATCGAAAATTGCTTCCCCATGAACCGTCTCAGAAGTTCCATGATCTTATTCTTCACAACATCCTTTGGGAGTGTTTCCACCTAAGCAATTATAAAAAAACGATTATAAAATCTTGAAACCAGTAATAATTTAACATGGTTTTTAAAACGTAAACCAAAAATAAATCTCTCACGCCGATTTCGGTGGTAGTGGGTGGTTTCGTTGAAACCAGTCCAACTACGCAGGAGTTATTTTTACAGAGCCAAGTATGTGAGCAGTACACAAGAGCACTGTCGCCGACAAGACCGGCGAGTGATCAGGCGAAGGACCAACTTATTACATGCCCATCCGACACATGGATCATCTTTCTTGTCAGACAATCGTAACCAAACTTGAAAGCAACATTTTACTATGTTGTTCCAACGCGGGAATCGAACCAACGACCTCCGAGTCGAGAGCCAAGCTCTAAACCACTGGACCACGGAACCGTTAAACGTAATAATTTAGTTAAAACAGAATATATTTAGTTATAACAGAATATTTCGAAGAATAACCTACCATTTTTGCGACATCTCCACTTGTCCATATAGTGAAGGCATTCTTTGATCCAAATGGCACGCTGCACCCGAATATCTTCGTGGTCCACAGGTCCTCCTCGCTGATTTCCTTCTTGTCCTCTGTTCTCCACATAAAAATGAAGGAGGTAAACGGAGAACTGGTCCACCACGGAGTTTCGAAATCCAGAATAATTTTGCCCAGAACTCCAAAAGATATCGTGTTTATCATGTCCACTTTTTCTTTAGGAAGGTTTGGTAGAAAAACATCTGAGTGTCTGTAATTAAGTTACAATAAAGCATTTGATTTTAAACACAATTCACATTTCCACACAATCGTGAACACATTGCACTACTACAAGTCACACACGGTATGCTTGTAGTAGTGCAATTAAATCGAAAGCTAACTATGTAGGTGTATACCTGGGCTGATTGATAACTGGCCGAAACGACGAACTTAAAAAAATGATACGCAAAAAAGGAATATTACATTATATTCTGGCATCTTTTTGAAAATAGAACGCCAAATTTGAATTTAATCGAACTGATGGAATTTGTTTGAGAAGACGTAGAACTTTCTCTGTCTGTAAATTATCTTAACAATGGAAAGAAACGAAATTCGTGCGGTGATAAAGTTTTACGTTTTAAAAGAGAAAACAGCAACCCAGATTAATACCAAGCTAGACAGTGTTTTAGGTAATTCTGCTCCTGCGTTGAGTACAATTCACACCTGGGTAACTGATTTTAAACGTGGAAGACAAAGCTGCGAAGACGCCCTCAGGTCTGGCCGTCCAAATGAAGTCACGAATCCGGACATGATCAAAAAAATTCACAAAATTGTATTGAATGATCGGCGCTTAAAGTTGCGAGAGATAGCAGAGATGGTGAGCATTTCATCTGAACGCGTTTTTAATATTTTGCACTAACATTTGGGAATGAAAAGCTTTGCGCGCGATGGGTGCCGCATTTGCTCACTGTAGACCAAAAGCAACGTCGAGAGGACGATTCATCGGAGTGTTTGGCGCTGTTTAACCGATATCCTAATGAGTTTTTGCGGCGTTATGTAACAGTCAATGAAACCTGGATACATCATTATACTCCCGAGACATAAGAACAATCTAAGCAGTGGACTGAGAGCGGAAAACCTGCGCCGAAGAAAGCAAAAACGGTTTTGTCGGCCGGCAAAGTGATGGCGACTGTTTTTTGGGATGCTCGAGGGATTATTTTAATGGATTATCTGCAAAAAGGAAAAACAATAAAAGGAGAGTACTACGCAAGCTTGCTGCAAAAATTAAGTGAAGAAATCCAGAAGAAACGACCACATTTGGCCAAGAAAAAATTTTGTTCCACCATGACAACGCACCTGCACACACGTCAATGGTTGCACTCGCCAAACTCCATGAATTGCGGTTCGAATTGCTACCGCATCCACCCTATTCCCCGGATCTGGCCCCGTGCGACTTCCACTTATTCCCAAACCTGAAGAAATGGTTAGGTGGCCAGAGATTTTCATCAAATGAAGAAGTCATTGTTGCCGTGGACGAGTATTTTGAGGGGTTGGAGAAAACATTTTATCAAACTGGTGTAACGGCATTGGAGAAGCGCTGGGCTAAATGCATCGAGGTAGAAGGAAACTACGTTGAGAAATAAATTTATTTTAAATAGATTTTTGAAGTTTTTCTTTGTCGTTTCGGAAACTTATCAATCAGCCCTCGTATATCTATTCGACTTTTGTTAATCTGTGTGTAGATCCAGTTTAAACTCAACGTGTGCAAAAATATTAAATTCAACTAAATTATTGGTTCATTGCAATGATTTCAAAACTCAAGATAGGCTATGAGCCTATGACGTACATTTGACAGAACAAAACTTCATACATTACAAAAAGTTACGCCATCTTGGTTTTCACCATACTTCAAATGTCAGCCATCTTGTTTTCACCATACATCAAATGTCGAAATGGCGGCAATAAACTCAAAAGTGGGGCCATTTTGACACTTTTTGCCTCAACATGCCTCGTCTTTATTATATACGTCTAAGGTACATTGTACTTGTATTTATTCTTGTCTGTAGGTCTTGATCTATTAACCTATGAAATTGCCGTTCTGCAGTACTGGCTAAAATGAACCTCGCAGTCGTCCGAAGACTTTGGTCGACAATGACGAATTAAAGGCGGTTGTGGAAGCTGATGATATACAATCTACGCATGAATTAGCAGCAGCTTTCGACGTTAGCGTCAAAACAATATTGGTCCATTTGCATCAAATTGGCAAGGTAAAAAAGCTTGACAAATGGGTGACCCACGAACTCAATGATCGCCAGCGCAAAGTACGCGTCGAGACGTGCCTTGCACTGCTCAACAGACACAAATGAAGGAATTTTGAACCGCATTGTTACCTGCGATGAAAAATTGATTCTGTTTGATAGCCGCGCTTAACAAGCGCTCAGCAAGTTGATTGGATCCTGGTTCAGCACCTAAACAATGCCCTAAGCGAAAACTTACCCCTAGAAAAGTTATGGTCACTGTTTGGTGGTCTAGCGCCGGTGTGATTCATCACAGCTTCTTATCAAACGGGGTGAGCATTACTGCAGATGTGTACTGTGAAGAACTGAATACAATGATGGAGAAGCTGGAACATCTCCAACCAGCATTGGTCAATCGCTCGTCTCCGCTGCTCCTGCACGACAACGCGCGACCTCATACTGCACAGCAGACGGTCTCAAAGTTGCAAGAACTGGGGTTGGAAGCTCTCCGTCATCCGCCTTACTCACCAGACCTTGCGACTACAGACTACTACTTTTTCCAGAATTTGGATAACTTCTTGGCAGGAAAAAAAATTCAATACCCTGTACAAAATTCAATATGGCAGTACAAAATGCCTTTGAAGAATTTGTTGCCTCCCGTCCAGCTGATTTCTTTAAGAAGGGCATCATTAAACTGCCACTGCGTTGGCAAAGATGCATTGATTGCATGGGTGATTACTTCGATTAATACAAATTAAAAAATACATGAAAAAAATTCCTTTAAATTTTTTCATACAAAACGGCAATTTCATAGGTAAAGACCTAATATTTTCAATAAGTATTGAGTTGCATTTTAATTAGTAGCTTTATGTGTGCTATTGTTTTCTTTGTTTACGTTTGAATTTAATAGAACCTTACCACGACGTCTAATAGCAGTGTTACTTTAACATTACTTTTGAATTTCATATAAACAAACATGATCTCCATTTATATAAACAAAAAGATATTTTTAATTTGAGCGAAATCTAAAAGTAATGTTAAAGTAATACTGCTACAAGACCTCATGGTATAGCCTAGTGTTGCCCAAATGCAAGAACAAGACGTGACTTAGCCAGTCTTGGTCTTGGTCTTGCGCCAATACACGTATTGGTCTTGGTATTGGCGGTATTGCGCCCCCAGTCTTGGTCAAGTCTCGCTAATCTCGCAATTACCTATTAGCCTATTGCTATTCATTAAACGTCACTTTAGATCTTAGAAAAACATAACAGAGTAGGTCCATTTTGAGTTTGAATTAACATAGCCATAGTAAAGACCAACCAAATTAATAAATGTCTAAACATTTGATGAGAAATTCAAAAATCAACTGACACCGGGTGGGGTTTGAACCCACAACCTAAACGATCCGTGTCGATACTGAACCAACTGAGCTATCTACCGTGTTCCACGGAAGTCAGTTTGTTTCTTAATAAACGTTTACATTTAATAAGCTTACACGTGCTACAAAACATGGTTACAACATATAAAAAAAACATATTAAGGACATTAACTTGACTGTATTTTAAAGAAGATTATCTGTCTAGAAAGATGTGACTAGAAAGACACGTCCTTGTACTTCCGAATAGCTGCAAAAATTCTTTGAGAGGTCAGTACCCGACCTTTGATGATGCCGACAACATGGTGCCGCGCACTATCAAAGTGCCGATGGTCAAAACTAAGGATGCACTCTTTTTTCTATTAACGCATATTTTTATTCGCTATGTATAACATAGCGGATGAAAATATCCGTATTGTTCGTAATGCGCATAAGTCCAATTTTCCAAAAAAATATTTTTTTTCGCGTCTCATAGACTATAGAGTCCTATGACTATAGAAACTAGAGAGAAACGACACTTAGTGCTAACTTCAAGACGTAAGAGTCTCGCAGGCTTAGTCTTGTTCTTGCTCAAATCTTGTAGTGTCAGTCTTGGACAAAGCAAGCAAGCAATAATGCAAGAACAAGACCAAGACTGCAAGACCAAGACCGATTTTGGGCAACACTAGTATAGCCCCTGAACGTAGTATGATGTAAGCCCTACCTCTCTTTGAGCACTCCCAGAGAGACGGTGACGATGACGTTGTCGGCCGTGAACCTCTCTCCGTCTCTGCACACCACCTCCACGTCTCCTGTTGACTCCTGAGGCAATTTTATCTGCGTCACCTCTTTGTTCAACTTGATGTCCAGTGTGGGCAAACCGGGACCATTATTGTATGTGTTCTATAATTTAGACATAACATTAAAAATTACTTCGACGGATCATAATTTAAATGTATCATAGCATTGCACACTTCAAAATATCTGGATTTTAATCTTAAATCCAGATGTTTATTAAATCTAACGTACCTGCTTTATAATTTTCGATTCTGATACTATCGTTAATCGAGCATTTCAGAGGGAAAGACACAAGTTTGCCATTTTTCGAGCAATTAAAATAAAAACCTATAAACGTCCGCAACACCAAAAGAGAGTGCGTTCTTCCCGGTCTTAAATTCCATAGTGATTCTAAAAAAACGAAATCTTTTCGTTTTCGGAAGACCTTTAAACAAAATAATAATGAGGCTCAAAAAAACAAATAAGTATATCTAGAATGAAACGAATATCTCCGACATTGAGAAGATCATTGACCTCAGACTGCTCTCCTGGTTTCAAAATGTAAGTTTTGAGTAAAAAAAAGTCGCGCATTGAGAACTTACTAGAAGTATCTGAAACAGCGTGTGGTACCCGTGCGTGTGCCAGCTGAGATGCTGGTGGCCGTCCAGCGGCGAGTACGCGCTGTGGGAAGTGCTGTCGTCCCAGTCGCTCAGGGCTAAATACCCGCTCATGATACAGTTGTTCATCTCCAGGAATTCAGTGATGAACTCCTCATCGGTCGAAAGGTTCGGATACTTCTCTTTTATGTACTTCATGAACCTGGAATGGTCAGGAATAGGATGGCCAGATTTTTTTCAACCATTATGGGACAACTGTTTGTACATATAAGCCAAAAAATACGGGATTTCGGTTTTTACCCGAGACCAATCTAATATTTTTGAGGAAAAGAATCTCCTGCCTTGGATATTTTTGCGCTTCCATGCGCGGTCACAGATAGACCCGGAGTATAATTTTTCAACTTTATAACAATTGTTGAAATTCAAAGTTTAAACGTAATAAACATAATACAATACTTATTTTTTTTATTTGTATAAACATATACAAATAATAAAAAATAAGTAAAGTAATATTGTAATTGATAAGTGATAACCAAATGTAATAACTAAGGCTAGAACTATATGCTCCGGAATCCGGACGGACGGGGAAAATTCGGAGCACTGAAAATAGAACTCTGCGCTAATACAATAGAGTTGAAATTCGAAGTGTCGAGTGCCGAGCTGTTGTTGTTGTTGTTACATGACAATGTATTAATTGACATTTCACACGACGCTTGTGTGTTCGATTTTCAGCTCTATTGTTTAAATCCAGTTCTATTTTCAATATAGTTCCAGCTTATAACATAACAATTCATACCGTTCAGTAATACTCCTGCCAAGTGGCATGGGCCTCGAAGGCGGATCTTCGGAACACGCGTAGCAGTAGTCCATGAGTTCGTTCATCAGCTCAGTATCAGTCAAACTGCCGTCCGACCTGTACACGCCCGATTTGAAGTCTTGCTCCACAATCGGGATGCCATTTTCAGTCGCTAATTCGTATACTCTGTTGAGACGGCTTCCGTGAATCCTAAAATATATATAAATGTTAAATTTATTGTGACTACTATTTTAAATAGCATTAATTGCCCGCGGCTTCGCTAGCGTGAAATTAGGTTTTAAACTTTCATATATTTTACCAGGGGCGTGCGCTCCATATAGGCAGAAATGCAGTTCTTTACTTGTCATTCACAGATATTTTAATAAAACGTTCGTACGTTTTAGATGACTTTAATTCATAGTAAATAAATTAATTAAAAAAATATAATAACTTAAAAACGCCTAATATTTTATAAAGTGCAAATCATATCATGCCGTTGCGTTCTGCAGGACATATCATCGCATGTATATGTAATTTTCATACTTCGCAAACGCACACACCCATGAATATCGACATGATTATATAGCGCTAACTCCCGCGGCAGGCGATGGCTCTCGGCTATCCGCTTCCGAAAACCGCCGAACTGGCTTGTCGGAAATTATTCGTTGCCTATAATTCGAGTAAAAATAATAGACGGAAATCTAATAAATCACGTATGCACATTATGCATTTTTGTTTAGTAAGGTTTTATTTGTTTAAATAGAAGAAACGTTTTGTGTTTCGCGGGGGCCATATTGCATATTTCATGTGATAAGCATAGTTTTACAATTTAATCGCTCCAGTTTATTTATAGGTTTCTTAAAAGATCTTCATTAAACATTTGAAAGTGTGTACATTTAACAGTTTATTACTGAGTTTCTATAATAATTGTAGTGATTTGCTTTTACTAGAGCGTTTGTTGATTTTTTTAAATTGTTATTTGATTGTGAGGTTTGTGTTGAAAATGTGTGTTTATTAAAAATTAAAAATAACAAGTTCTCACAATTGTCATTCAGTGAAAAGATTCAAATTCTGTCTAAAGGTAGGTTTGTACCCGAGTTACAACAATTAAACCAGCAAAAAAATAATGTAACTCGAAAATTTCATTTTAAAAGTTATGAAACGTATAACTGGCTGTGTGGTTGTGTACACACGGTTAAATTATATTGTTTTCCTTGCATGTTATTTAGTAATTTACATCGGGATATAGTAATCTCAAGTAACCGGAACCTTGAATATGTGAAAATTGAAGCTGACTGACTGGTGAGTAGTTATAATAGTTTAAAATATGCTTATTATTTTACTTATTAGAATTTCTTCCGCCGCAACGATCGATCGCTGTTTTGTCTGCGTTGCCGTAGAAGATGTACATGAATAGTAGTACATCTAAGACTTGCTCTGTTGGCATGGTTTCGACTTAGAGATCCGTCGCTTGGCTGTAGCTATGCTAAAAATCTATAAACGAAAAAGTTTTTGTGACCGAGTACTTCGCCGCATACCCAGTGTCATAATCCTGTGCACGCCACTGTATTTTACCCACCTAGGTTCTGAATTTTAGAAAACGCTGAAATCATTATTTTTTCCGTACTCAATTCATACGAAATATCAAACCTACGTCATATGAGAAATAAGTGAGCAAAATTTCTAATTTCTAGCCTTAAGAGCCCTATTACAAATCTGCACTCTGCGAGATTAGGTATTTGAACTTCAAATACCTAATTTTGAAGCGTTCCCAACATTTCGCATTTTGTAGTAATTTTGCAGTTGTATTTATCGTTTGAAATAAATTATTTATTGAAATAAATTATTAAATTCATGCTGTAAATTATAAAATATTTATTCCTTATGAAGTAACAATTGTTCTGGTATAAATTTTGCTTAATAATATTATCGTAGATAGGAGTAACTCACAGTTAACTTAAAGCGATTTTCGAAGCTTTTTTGGCTTAGAATAAGAGTTTTTTCTATATTAAATCAAAGATATTTCAAAATTTTAAGGCCGCTACGAACTATACGACTATATAGGTTAACATTCTCATTTTATTATTTCATTTTCTTAGAACAGTAGTTCAATCCAGGAGCTTAAAAAGGTGCCTTCGCGCATTTTATGAAAATATTTCTCTGCAGTTTTGGGTTTAATTAAAAAGTTAAGCAAAATTTACAAAAAGCGAGGCCGCTACGAACTAGTCCAATAGCTATTCTGCACTATTCAATATGTTAAAATTGTTATGTATCTTTGTTTCTGAGGAGATCAAGAACGCCATAATTGGCCATTTTGCGCAAAAATCACAGTCGAGATGCCTCTTAAGGCTTTGGACTGTGCGTTGATACTTTTATATCCCACAAAAACCACGTAAAATGTATTGAGATATCGTAGAAACCAAGTCTTATTTAGGTTAGTCCCTAATTATTAGATAATCATTATAGTTTTGTGACTGCATGTGTATAATTTTAATTTTTATATTTATTATAGTAACTTGGCAATGAGCACTATAAATGTATCTATATGGTTACCAGTGACTACTTCCGTCAAAATGTGCTATTTAAAATGTAATGAGCACAGATAATAACAAATACCATAAAGTGATGTTCATAATAGGTCTTTACCTATGAAATTGCCGTTCTGCAGTACTGCCATTTCAAATCAAAATAGTTTTTGTTTGGCTAAGAATTCTAATTTCAAATTAATATTATTTTAAAAACATGGAATTCTTTTTTCAAAAGTAGTCTTTTGTTTATTGATTAGTGTTACATTTTCATCGCATTTCAATCTTTTTCGTCATCATGGACACGTTAAAAATTCGAGTAGGTAATTATGGAATATGAGTACCGTCGTGGCAGCAACGCGGCACAAGCGGCACGCAACATCAACGACGTTTACGGAGCTAACACTACAAACCAACGCACCACCTGTTATTGGTTTGCTCGCTTCCGTTCTTCTCAACAGACACACAAATTAAGGAATTTTGAACCGCATTGTTGCCTGCGATGAAAAATGGATTCTGTTTGATAACCGCAAGCGCTCAGCAAGTTGGTTGGATCCTGATTCAGCACCTAAACAATGCCCTAAACGAAAACTTACCCCTAGAAAAGTGATGGTCACTGTTTGGTGGTCTAGCACCGGTGTGATTCATCACAGCTTCTTACTAAACGGGGTGAGCATTACTGCAGATGTATACTGTGAAGAACTGAACACAATGATGGAGAAGCTGGCACATCTCCAACCAGCATTGGTCAATCGCTCGTCTCCGCTGCTCCTGCACGACAACGCGCGACCTCATACTGCACAGCAGACGGTCTCCAAGTTGCAAGAACTGGGGTTGGAAGCTCTTCGTCATCCGCCCTACTCACCAGACCTTGCTCCTACAGACTACTACTTTTTTCTAAAGGCATTTTGTACTGCCTCTCGGGTATTGAATTTTTTTCCCACCAAGAAGTTATCCAAATTCTGGAAAAAGTAGTAGTCTGTACTCTGTAGGCGCAAGGTCTGGTGAGTAGGGCGGATGACGGAGAGCTTCCAACCCCAGTTCTTGCAACTTGGAGACCGTCTGCTGTGCAGTATGAGGTCGCGCGTTGTCGTGCAGGAGCAGCGGAGACGAGCGATTGACCAATGCTGGTTGGAGATGTGCCAGCTTCTCCATCATTGTGTTCAGTTCTTCACAGTATACATCTGCAGTAATGCTCACCCCGTTTAGTAAGAAGCTGTGATGAATCACACCGGTGCTAGACCACCAAACAGTGACCATCACTTTTCTAGGGGTAAGTTTTCGTTTAGGGCATTGTTTAGGTGCTGAATCAGGATCCAACCAACTTGCTGAGCGCTTGCGGTTATCAAACAGAATACATTTTTCATCGCAGATAACAATGCGGTTTAAAATTCCTTCATTATTGCCAAGTCACTATAATAAATATAAGAAAATAAAGTTATCCACATGCAGTCCCAAAATTTTAATGAATAACTAATAATTAGGGACTAACCTAAATTAGACTTGGTTTCTACAATATCTCAAAACTCTTTACGTGAAAAAGACTTGGCCCTTTTTCATTTAATGGTTTTTGTGGGATCTCATTTCTTGTTGTAGATAGGTTAGGCCTATTTTGTTTAATCACTACATATTGTAAAACAAAGACGTCGGTTTTGTCTGTTTTCGATAAACTCAAAAATTACTCCACGAATTTCCATGCGGTTTTCACCAATAGGTAGAGTCATTCTTGAGGAAGGTATAGGAGGGTGTATAATTTATAAAGTTTTTATGTATTTTTTCTCGCGAATGAAGCCGTGAACAAAATATTGTTTGTTGTATTCAGTATATTTTAGTATTCACATGATAATAATATTATAGTTGTAAGTCTATAATGCACTTGTTTTTATATTTCTTCCATAAATAAAACGATTACAGCCGCTCTTGGACATCTCCAACACCAAAGAACACTAGTGCGTTTACGAATTTTAAAACCCACTTTGGGCCACTGGTATAGGTATAAGTATACGCAGTGAAACACAACGCAAGTGCTATTTCCCATCGGTTTCTCATGGACACCCGCAGCACTAGTGGAGCTTCAACTGCGCTCCCGGTGTTTAACACCAACTGCCCCTTGGGCCACCGATACTCTCCTCGTTCAGTGAAACACAACACGTGGATGGTTTGGGGTTTGAAAAACCGTGAACGCACTTATAACTCCTCTGGTAACGCTGATGTCCATGAGCTGTGGTAATCGTTTTAATATCATTATGGAATATACGAGCAAACCGATCGCCTGATGATAAAAAATTGTAGAAATGATGGTTTTAAGGACCGGGAACGTACTTGTAACTCCGCTGGTGCTTCATATGTCTAAGTGTGCAATCGCCATATGGGCTATGCTTACCATAAGGCGATCCGTTTGCTCGTTTCCAGAGCAGTTTTCTGTGAGGCCATCTTATTTATCCGGTCGAGTCGGCCCATTCGTCCAGCATCAACTCGAACCTAAAATAACCTACCACTTCTCAATTTTTGAGTTTTGTATATAAATAAGGATTACAAAGTTATCAGTGAATTTGTGTTCATACATTTTGTTCCTGTGAATTCGTAAAATTAAAAATTCTAAAATCATATTTTTTCAGAACTTTAACTTGTTCTACATTTTCTGTTTATATGTAGTAACCTATCCTGAGAGCAAATTTGAAATTTCTAAGTCTGCTAGAAGTATGCATTTAATTTTGCTTATTCTCCCTACCTCCATCCATATATCTTTTAAAATCGCGTTTTTTGCCGCCTAATTTCTCCTAAACTAGGCACTGGATTTTTATGATATTCAAAACTTTAGCTTGTGCCACTAACGACTCCTCCGTGACAAACATTCAGACCGAGACCGAGGCGTGAAGTAACGTTATTGTAATTGGCTAAGTGAATACGCATGCGGTACCGGAGACCCAAGAACATGGAGGCTGGCATTATAATACGATCCGGAATCCAGAAGGTCGGGGGTCGGTCAAATATCAATGTCATAATATAAGACAGCTCGACATCCTTTTAACTCTTTTGCATTAGCGCAGAGATCTATTTTCGGTGCTCTGAATGACAGTGGACACACAGTTGTGCAAAATAGGCTGTTGCCAGATTTGCCAAGTTGCCACCCATAGACACTTTGTGTATTGGCGGCGGTCATGCTTTGCACCATACTAACCACGCAGTCGATGCGCGACGGCGAATATAAAAGTCTAGTGGATTAATAATAATAATTAAATACAAACCACTCAGCGCCGATTTCAACAACACCTTCGCCGAACGGTTGGGTGTTGACTCTACCGCCGATCCTGTCGTCGGCCTCCAATCCGAGCACTCTCTTGCTGGCCTTGGCGAGCGTGGCCGCGGCCGTCACACCAGCAGCACCTAGGCCCACCACGATCGTGTCGTAACTCATCGTGCTGGTGAAAACCCGTTGACTCAACACATTTCTAAACATCTTCCACATTCAAACAAAAACAAAAAATAATTGGATACGCGCCAATATTAACGTCACTTTTATTTTTATGGTGGTAGGTAGGCATCATGTAGACCGACGTTCAGAAAGTGTATAAAAATACCTATTTTTAATAAAAAAAAATTGACTTTGACTTTGACTATCAACTCATTATTTTTACGCGAGGCGCTAGGCCAACGAATTAATAATGGACAAATTAAACGAACTTAACAGCTGGTGACCGGTGGTCGGTGACGCAACGATATTATGTAGGTATATCAATCACTAATCAAAAGTTTCGAAACATGCTAAGCACTCACTTGTACAATAATTCTGACACTACATTTACACGTTATCACGTCACGTATCCAATTTTAACGTGTAAAAAACATTTGATACATTGCAATTTGCAACGTTTTGCTTGTCATACGTTTTTATCTATTTACAATAATGTTTATAATTTATCTGTTGTTTGTGTAGGTACCTTCTGTCGTTGTTTTGTAAATTGTGAAACTGGTTTTTACACTTTGTATTCATCTCTTGTTGTGGCAAGTGGCAGCTTGTTTTTATTATCTTATCGGTATTATCAGACAGTGGATTTGTTCCTTGAAATACATTAATATAGACGAGGCATATCGAGGCAAAAAGTGTCCCCACTTAAATGGCCCCACTTTTGGGATTGTTTGGGGCTCAAAGTCCATCCTTAGTTTTTAATTCATTTCTTAATTAATAATTATAAAATTCTCGTGTCATAGTGTTTGTCACAGAACTCCTCCGAAACAGCGGCGAGAACAATTTCTATAAAATTTTACAGGTGTATTTGGTAGGTATGAGAACAGGTTGGAAGCTATTTTTCATACCTCTTTTGTTAGGGTTTCGTAATACTCAAGGAGCCCTTATAGTTTCACTTTGTCCGTCCGTCCGTCCGTCTGTCTGTCTGTCTGTCTGTCTGTCTGTCTGTCTGTCCGCACTTTTAGCTTCTGTAATAAATAAATAAATAAAATTGAACTGTCTGTTTCACTGTTTGTAACTTCAAATTAACATTAAGCCGCACGCAGGGTTGAGAGGGAATGAGAGGGTTGACGAATTAGCCAAGGTCGAGGCCGCGCTGCGATTGAAAAGAAAGCCTGACTACGATCTGTGTCCTGTTTCATTCGTCAAGCGTATCTTAAGAGAGGATACGGTTGAGGAATGGGACAGGAGATACGAAGTGGGAGGGACGGCCGGAACCACGAAGCTCTTTTTCCCAAGCGCTGCTGCTGCATACAAGATAGTCAACAAAACAGACATAACGCACTACACTACACAGATACTGACTGGACACGGCGGGTTCGCCTTCTACTTGAACAGATTCATGTTGAAGGAGGACCCGTCGTGCTCATGTGCCAGGAGTTGAGGAGACGGTTCCTCACCTGTTACTCGAGTGCCCGATTTTTGCTAGCAGTAGATATGATACTGAGCAAGAATTGGGCATATCGATTACGGGTGAGAGCCTGTCTTCCATCCTGGGGGGTAAGAAGAGGGAAGTTTTTCTCCCTTACTGTAAAAATATTGTATACTGTGTAAATAAGAAGAACTGTGATATTTTGGTGTGATATTAGTATAGGCTCTAGAGTAAGTTTTTCAATTGTGATAGTAGGGTTAAGTTGAATGTGTGTGCCGTTGTTTTATTTTGACATTTTAAATGGTTGTAATTGTATTTTTGTTGAATTTTATTGTAATTATTATTATTATTATTCGAGTTATTTTATTGGAATTATTATTTTAAATTGATTTTATTGACAAGTATCAATGGATACTTTATTGACTAATATTCTACTGAATGGTATGTAAGGAATTAAGAAATTATCAAGTTGTATTGGAAAAATTGTAATTGAAAATGATTAGAACTGCAGAAAATAATCTGTAAATAAAAAATGTAAATAAAAATGTAAGTAATATAAAAAAGAAAAGAAAAAAGAAACAAAAAATTACAAAGAATTAAAAACAAAAAACAGAAATGAAACATCCCTGATTATGTTAGGGGGAGGAAAAAAAAAAAAAACCAAAAATGTTTAACGTCCTACGAAGTTAGCACAGGACAGCTAGTTATGAATATTTAAAATAGATGAAATTTGGTACATTTATGGACTGTTTATTGTATATAGATCTCTGTTTTGGCACCATAAAATAATAATAATTTTACATTTTAAGGGTGGCTCCATACATGTGAAGTGGGGGTGAAAAATAGTTCTTCATTCTACCCCATCGTGTGGGGATCCATACAGCGGATAATAATCGAAGACACGAGCGTCGAGTTTTTAAATTGCTGTCGTGTGTTCGATTTTCTACTCTATTCCCGTTATCTGGTAGTGTACCTGTGATACAAGTTCTTTAGTTAGTAGTATACCTGTGATACAAGTTCTTCGGATACTTAGTACAGGACCAGTTTGACGTGGTATGGAAGCGTTCATAGATATTGTATAATATAATTTATATATATTAGAAACCATCTATTGTATGAGCGCACAGTTCTATTTTTAGCGCCGTTTTTTCCGGCAGGAGAGATTCTGGATGATGTAGCCCGAGACTGCAAAACTTAGCCAACGTAACGTTTTCGTTATTGAAACTAAATATTTTATTTGCGCATGCCTTTGCATCGTACACGCAAAATTATAAGATTCGCATTCGATGTAAATTGAACAGTTACGAGAATTGGTCTTCCAGAATCTCCATTCGCATAATGGTAAGACCTTATCTAAATCTTTGGTTGAAACAATAAAAAGAAATGAAATGATTCGTGAAAATAATAAATGAGTATGCAATAAAGTCAGCTGTTTAATTCGATTATTTTAATTAGAAAACTCCACTCGTTCAAGCATGATCTTCTTATGTTTATTACTACTTTGGAAGAATGTGAATGGTTTTGTCAATATAACAGATATTAAGCCACCGGTTGATGGCAACTATACCGCAATGGTTGACGGCAATTTTACGATAGAAGACATAAAAAGTTTGTGTGATGATAGAGAGAACATTTGTAAAGATGGTGGAGTTAATATTTGCGCATCAAGGTTAAAGAATTCGAAGTTTGAATACAAAGATTTTAGTAACGCGTGTTTACTTTTTATTAGTAACCTCTGTGAATATTTTGAGCATGGTACGTATAAAGACATAAAGAACCTAGTTATAACTTGTTCTGAAGCTACTTAGGAAACGCACTCATACTACGTGACCACTTTTCGGCCATTTTTACCCCCCTCCCCCCACGGTGACCATCCGTATAATAGTACCTATATGCCGAGACCCCACCCACTCCCCTCCTTTTCACGTAGTATCCGTCCGTCGCGTGAGATTGACTACGTAACAAAAACCTAAGACTCATCCTCCCACCCGGTGACCAAGTAAGAAAGAAAGATAGAAAACTAAAAGTAGAAAAGTAGTACAACTACCACTACTATTTATATTACAAGTAGTACAACTATTTAGTAATCTGTGGTAGTACCATGAATATACCCCCCCCCCCCACCCCCATCCCCCCTTAAACGCCCTATTATAACAGCGGAAAGTTATAAGTTTCGATGTGAACTATTTTCAGAGTTTGCAATCGTCCGCAGCGGTCGTTGCCGTTCTACAGAAACAAGGAGAATCTACACAGTGGATTTCGCTCAGACAACAACATTACGGAAATTTTATAAAACGAGTAGGATTTTTTAATTTTTTTTTACGAAATGGACCTTAACGAGACACCCGCACTAACAAGAGCAGTTACAAGTGTGTTCCCGGTCTTTAAATCCCCAACCCCCGGTAACCTCATACGCAACGCAAGCATTATTTGTACGATATTGTATTATCAATATATTCGATCGAATTCGTGTTGAAACATGTGACACGGCTCTCCCAATACGACCAGCAATTTTGTATATTATGTATACAGGCAGCTATGTATATATATACATAACTGCCTCGGACAATCAAAACACTGAAGAGTTAGGTTATGTAATTGCTAATTTCACCAACGCCTGTTTTAAGGGCTTGTGCACTCGATAGAACTGAAAATTGGAGTTCTTTGTTCTTTCTTCTTTTTTCTCAGTCATGTAACAAAAATATGTTAATCTGCATAATATTTACCCGAGGACTGTCTTTTTATTAACCGACTTCCAAAAAATGGAGCCGGTTATACGTTCGGCTGTATGTATTTTTTTTTTGTATGTTCAACGATAACTTCGCCGTCTGATGACCGATTTTCAAAATTCTTTTATACTTCGAAGTTGGTCACTTTTTCTCAAAAGTGGTGACCTGATGATGGGATCCATGAGGAATCGAGGCAACTCCTCAAAAGTTATATGCTGACTCCTTATAGATACATGTTTGGGGATTTTAGCGTTGCTAAAAAACGCTATCATCATACCATAAATCATTACATAATGATGATATAATAGGTACTTCTCTCAAATCTTCTCTTCTCTCCCAAATCTTTGAACATTAGTCTGCCGTTTATGGACCGATTTTCAAAACCCTTTTTTTTTGTATTGGGTATAAACCAAAATTGGTATCGTTGGCGCCGAAGCGGTGACCTAATGATGGCATCCATAAGGAATCGAGGGAACTCCTCAAAATTTATATGGACATATATAGTGATTTTGACTTTTTCATAAGTAACCCAAGCATATGCTACCAAAAAGTAAGATTCTGCACCAAGGTATACCCTGGATCCAAAAGCACTGAGCAGAACTCCTCAGTCTTTAAAGATACGCGTTTGGAAATTTCGACATTGCTTAAAGAACTGCAAGCATATGCCATTATGTAACTTACAGTAATCATCATCATTATCTTATATACAATACCTAATGGAAGCTTGGTGCGTATTCAATTATGCTTTCGATCGTTTATTTAAACGTTCTTAAAATGTGTTAATAATAATTAAACAAATATCACTAAAAAGGGAAAAAATATTATTATTTTTAAACAAAAAATTAAACCGATTACCAAAGTAAAAATGCACAAAAAGTATGAAATAAAACTTATTTTCTGAATAATTCCCCTTTTAAATTTGGCTGAAATTTTAACCATTTCTCTAGTAAATATTCAAATTTTTTTGTTTAAAAATAATAATAAATTAAAATATTTATTTAAAAATATGCTATATAATATAAATATATGCTGCATAATAAAATATTTAATTAATATTTTAGTTGTCATATCGAAAACTGTGCTTTAATATCTAGACAATTACTTTCTGATTTAGTATAACTAGTTAAAATGATTATAGCTTTATACTAAATTTAAGTGCAATTTGAAATGGCTGACTGGAGTAGTTACTTTTTTCATCAATTTGTCAGTGCTCAGCCAGCCTGGCCGAGTACTGGATTATATCCATATTTTTATTTTTACCAGTAGTCTAGTAAGTTAATTTTATCAGTAGGCCCGGCCGCCTCAAATGATGTGAAATTGCAAATGGCCGACTACTAGATTTTTATGCTTCAAGAGACAGCCATCTGACAATTTTTAAAAGTTGATCTCGTTTTGATGTTTTACAGTCCTGAGTGCTAAGTGTGAATTTTTCTTTTCGCTTTCGATCGTGAGCGCGTTTGGCGTTTACTAGGAATTTGTATGTGATTTGACCTAGTTGTCACGTTTACAACTAGGTGGCGCTGTAGAAATCTCATACAAATTCCTAGTAAACGCCAAACGCGCTCACGATCGAATGTGAAAAGAAAAAACTCACACTTAGCACTCAGTTCATTAGGTTCTAAGTGAAGATTAAATCTAAGTACATAATTATATTTATTTCAGAATGATTATATTGCAATTAATTAGGAGGCTGAGTACTGGGCCCAATCACGGCTGAGTTATAGATTTTTGAGGCCGAGAACTGGGAAAAAGTGTATTTTTTTAATAGCTTTTATTTTCTTTTTGAAAGGGCAATTGCAACAATTTTGGTTTTATAAGAAACTTTAACACATGACTGATTTACTAAACATATTATATTACGTAATACTCTTATTAGCGAAAAAATAAAAGCGATTATATTTTTGACTAGCTGTCCCGGCGAACTTCGTACCGCCTTAAAATTAAATTTGTTGACGTACTGACAGCAGCGCCACCTACCAGGTCTCATTGCAAATCTAAACCATTCTCGAATCCACTTGAACACACAAAAAAATTCATAAAAAATTGTCCAATATGAATAATTTTCCACGTTTTAGCAAACATTTTTCACTGATGCTTCGCTACTATTGGTCGCAGCGTGTTGTTTTATAGCCTAAAGCCTTCCTCGATAAATGTACTATCCAACACAAAAAGAGTTTTTCAATTCGAACCAGTAGTTCCTGAGATTAGCGCGTTCAAACAAACTCTTCAGCTTTATAATATAGATAACCACTAAAAGGCTGACTCCTGGTGCCGTTCCTAGCAATTCTTATCCGATTTCAATACTCTCCGGTCGGCGCGATACGCCCTTGTCGCCTACAAAATTAGTATGGGACTTGACGCTCAAGGTCACTGACGTTATACAGAGGCTTTGCATTAATCGTTGATTAAATATCATGAATGAGGAGGCATGATATATAAACATAAGACATAACCCTATTAGGCGTTCATGAAATTGGCTCTTACTTACTAATCTAACTAGTTCTTTGCATAGTAATTGTCTCTTCTCGCCGGGTTAGTTCCCGATCCATAGGGACAATTCCTTAAGTGTTATTATTATCCTATATGGAAATAAAACTTTTTGAATTTGAATTGGTAGCCCTCGTCTTCCTGCCATAGAAACAACATTTCTATTTTTACCCGACTACACAAAGCCAAAAGGAAGGCTAATGATTTTGACAGACTACGTATGTATGTATGTTTGTTCCACCGTAGCCCCTAACCTACTGATCCGGTTTTAATCAATGAGGTGTCAATAGATTCGTAATAATGGCCCGGGTAACTTAAGCTATGTAATTTACGTAGTCGGGTTATAGTTTTTATAAAAAAAATAGACAAGTATAGTTATCTACCGCACTTTTTCAGTTGTGCCCATATTTAACGACACGCCGACGACCATATACGATATATCCATGGCCATCGACGGGCACCCGTGCCCGCTGAGCTGCCCGAACACCTACGAGCCGTGGTGCATGTACGCGAACCCCACCACCAAATACGTGAAGATCTACAAATTTGCGAGCCACTGCGCCATGGACGCATATTACTGCAGGAACTGGCAAGGTATGAAGGTCTCTTTTAGGGTTCCGTAAAAGGGAACCGGCAAGGTATGTTATAGTTTCGCTCTGTCCGTCCGTCTGTCTGTCCGCGCTTATAGCTTCGGTAATAATGAATAAGAATCGATGAAATTTGGTCAAGTTAAGCATAGATCTCGGTACCGGCATCATAAAATAATAATAATTTTACATTTTAGGGGTGGCTCTCCGTACATGTAAAGTGGGGATGATTTTTTTTTGTTCTACCCCGTTGTGTGGGGTATCGTTAAATAGGTATTTTAAAATAAAGGCAAGGTTTCATAAATGAGTTTTTAAAAAGTCAAAAATTTTCGAGTAATCGGCCTCCAAAGTGGTTTATAAGTTGGTCCTCCCCTGGCATTTCTAAACTATAGAAGATAAAAACTTGTAAGTTTCCATGGTTATAGATCATACTAAAAACTCTTATCATAAAAAAAACGAAAAATATTTTGAGCGAAATCGGACAATAACTTTTGAAGTAATTCAAAGAAAACCTATTGCGCGTTGATAGTTACGGAACCCTCCTTAGACATGTCCTGACTTGCTCTTGGTTAGGTTAATTATGAAATGGACCAGCAAACAAGCAGCCGGACCGCCTGATGGTAAGCGATTACCGCCGCCCACCAGAGCAGTAACACTTGTAACTCCTCAAAATCCCCAATCTACCCTAGGGCCTCCGGTAACCTCACTCACTCGGTGAAACATAACGCAAGCGTTATTTCACGCCAGTTTTCTGTGAGGCCATGGTATTTATTCGGTCGGCCGGCCCATTCGTGCAGTAGCATGGCTCTCCCACGTAGTCAAGGAAACGGCGTTATCGGCATCTAATCCCACCCCGGAGCAAATCAGTCAAAGGAATATGGAAATAGCCGAGTCTTTTCAGTACTTTAACATTCGAAAAAAAAAAGAATTAGCAATGGAAGAGCCTTTGTGCTTCGTAAATCATCGGGTTTATTAGACTATTTCCGTCGAATAAATTTGATCCCGCCATTGTAAAATCACCCTTTTCTTTGAAAAGGCATTTCTTACTTGTCATTTTATTTCTTACTTACTTGTCACTGCCATCAGAATTCGAACCGCCACCAGAAGAGTTGGCCGTAGATCCAACTGCCTTTACTAATACCGACCAATTTTACCTGAAAACAACTGGCTGCGGTTCGCAAAGGTATGTAACACTTTTTACTTTTTAGTACCCACATGTCCCACAATATTAGCAAGTGTTTAGAAAATTATGGTGCTGCCACACAGTTGTTAGAAAATGTTTAGAATTTTGTACCATTAGCAAAATTCAAGTGTTAAAGAATTTTTCTTTAACACTTGAATTGTACTCAACATAATATTAATATTATTTTGAAATAATAGTAATATAATTAATGGCAACTACGATGGCTACGACAACCCTTAATAGTTTCGCTCTGTCTGTACGTCTTTCTGTCTGTCCACCCTTTTATCTTCTGTTATTATGAATATAATACCTATAACAGCATCTGTGGTCCAGTGGTTTAGAGCTCGGCTCTCGACTCGGAGGTCGTGGGTTCGATTCCCACTTTGAAACAGCAAAAAATATTGTTTCTAAGTTTGGTTAGGACAATGCAGGCTGATCACCTGATCGTCTGACAAGATAGTCATGTAAATGTCATGTAAGTGCGTCGGATGGGCATGTAAAAAATGGTCCTGCGCCTGATCCTTTCGCCAGTCGTGTCGGTCATCCGTCCCACTCGGTCCCGAGTGTAAAGGAAGAGAGAGTGCCCTTGTGTACTGCGCACACATTTGGGCACTGCAAAAATATCTCCGCGTAGCTAGCCTGTTTTCAATGAAACCGGCCACCGTCACCGAAATCGGTGTGGGAGCTATTTATAAATGGATGAAATTTGTCATAGTTTTTTTTTACAAAGTAAACGATTTTCGAGTAATCGGCCTCCAAAGTAGTAGGTATATAAGTTGGTCTCCAGGGCACTTCTAAATATATATAATGTTTAGTAAAAGCAACTACGGAATCGGATATTTTGGGTATACGATCTACTGCTAAAGACGTTTAGGAAAAAAAAATTGTCATACTCAAAGTTAAAAAATCATCTCATAAATGGGTGAATCTCCGCCCAAGTCAAAACTCCCCCATATAAAGGAACATTTTTTTTTCGGGTATAACAATTATTTTTCTGCCTAAGCGTCTATACATAAGCAGTAGATCAATAGCCCAAAATATCCGTAATTGATTTTACCGAACCTTATATAAGAACCATAATTTTTGAAGTAATTTAAAAAAACCTTTGTTTTGTTGATAGTAACCCTCCTTAGACATGTCCTGACTCCTAACATGCTCTTGGTTAGGATATTTCTTTCTCAGTAATCTGTTATTTAATACAATTTTGCCACTTAGTATAAGGTCAATAAAATTTATAGAAATTTTATTATTATTGTAGATTTTACTACTATTTTCATTTCTCTGAGATTGCATCGTCATTGCAACGTCACGGCTACTTGGAGGGTGACCAGAGGTGAGTTCTCATTTTCAGGGCCATTCTTATAAGTCGAAATCAGCTCCTAATATCTCAGTTTATCAATTTAATCAAATCGCAAGGAAAGAGACAATAGCGCATTAAAATGTTAACAATTTTAATGTTTGAATTTCACACAATTACTAGGTACCTATGCAATAAACATGACATTAATTTGGTTCATTTTACATTTCATAATTGGTTAAATTGGATCTGATATCTAAATTTGCGGAGTGCTAGTTTTTGTCATTCCTTGCCGTGAAGAAGTTAACTACAATTTGTATGGCATTGGATTAGTTACCATTGTTTGCCACTAGGGCCGCTGTTTCGATGCCTTAATTTCTTTACGGCGAATAGTGACAAAATCTCGCACTCAGTATAGCAAACACAACAAGTGTTGTTTTTCGAAGCTTAAGTGTACTGTGTGACGCAGAAGGCTCGGGTGGAGGGTCCTGGAGAACACAAGGATTTGCTTGTTTGCCTAGTATGTAGATCTAGCATAAAGCATATTATGGTTTCTAAGTGGTGTTGTTAACTATAATTATTATACATTTACTAACTGACAAAAAAGCAGAGCATATAGGTTATATGCATAGAAATATTATTTCACTAACCATCAATTAATATTTTGTTTTTCAGATATTCTAAAATCTTGAGGCCTAATGAGCGTAATCCTGCATTTGGTTAATAAAATATATTTGCCTGAATTGTTTTTTTTGTCTCATTTTAAAGGATGGTTCTACGACAATTGTGTAGACGCATGAATAGAATTTGAGATTAATTTCCTTTAAAAATATAAATAAATAAATTAGGAAAATACGTATAAACAATAGCTGATGGGTTCGATATTATACTTTTTATTTTACATTTAATACTCGCAACATTAAAAAACAACTTACATTATTCCATGTTTTTTCAGTATTGATACATCAATTAAACTTTCATCCACAATTTGTGTTGGATGATGAACCAAATGTAACAGAATCCTAGACTGAAATCTTCTGTGAACAGAAGAACTCCATTCGCACATTGTACATTTGAACAAACCTTTTTTTGTCTTTAATATCTTATTAGTTTTGCAATGTTTATGTTTGTTATGTGTATCTAAGAGAGAAGACGAACAAGTAGTGTAGTCACATATATTGCATTTCTTCTGCACAGAAAAATGGTTTGCAAGTTCTACTGTAGTAGAAAACAATTTGTTACACATTACACACATCAAGCCGCATTGTTTCTGATGAAAACTTCTTAAATGATGAGCTAAGCCCTTCCTGTGTCTAGCTATATGATCGCACTGGCCACATTTTAGAGGGTTATCGGAGCGGTGTATAAGCTCATGCTTTTTTAAATTCTTTTTCGAAACACTCTTGTGCGAGCAAAAGGAGCATTTATATGGTTTAATACCTTTATGTATATGGACATGCTCCTCAAAAAGCACCTTGTTGTATGTGCTATACTCACACATATAGCACTGAAATGGATTTTCTCCCTTGTGCACCTTCCGAATGTGGCGTGACAATTGCTCCTCATCTTCAGCCGTGTACCTGCGACACTCAGGGCACCGGATACGACCCTGTCCAGTCTGAGCTTGAGCTCTGATCACAGTTTTAATATATTCAGGTTTTAATTCAATTAAATCGCTAGAATCTTCTTTATTAATTATTACTATTTCTCTGTAAAAAGAAGAAATTATGTATGATAAATAAATTTGTAATTTTATTAAGAATTACTTAAGAATTCTTTATGTGTACGTTACGTTTTTATTTCTGCAGGACACTCGTTTAGTTCATGTTGATCTAGCTCTTTTGCTGCGGCTTCGATGTTTTCATTTTGTAGTTGTTTTGCAAAATTATCAAGAAGACCCGAAAAAGCGTTCCCCTCGGCAACATCTATGAATACCGTTGAATCTCCCATTTTATGCAGTAAAATTATCGAATTATCATAACGTAAACTAGATTTAATATTATTTTAATTTACCAATTATTTAAACAAAACACAGTAGAAAATAAATAAAGATGTGTTTTTATTTTGAGATTAGGTATTTATTGTTTTTAATATATGGCATCGGCTTATAACCATTTGCCAGTGTCAAGTTAAAAAGACGGGAAATAGAACATTCGTTTCAATTTCAACACCGTATTCCTAAATCGTCAAGTCTAAAGTCTAGTCAAAGTCCAAATAAATAGTCAGTGCAGTCATGTCAGTCGATTCAGTAAAGTGGTAGAAGCTTTACTGATAGTTCCTAGGGAGTTTTGGAGGAACACAAAATAGGACGTTTTTAGAAGTTATACCACTTGCCCACACTTGTGGACATTAACGAATATTTATTGGTTAATATTCTACCAATATTACACATTAAGAACCGAAATAACACAAATTTATGAAGGCACTACAAAATCCACAACGACACCCCATTGTATTCCCGGCAAAACTCCAAGATTTTGTGTACTTTCAAGTTTCAACTGTATTCCGTATTTTTGCCACATGCTACCAACCAGTGGCAGCCATGAGAATTGAGTGACATAAATGATAAATACTAATAGTACTACTACTGATGAGCCATCTATATCCTAACATGACTTGGATAGAGTAGTTGGGTGAATATCCAAAATAGATGACTTCCGTTGAGGATAATGACGGCAGGTTTTTTAGCTCTACATTTAATTTTATCGTCTTTAGTTTTTGGATTATTCATTATTATTATACTCGGCGCGGCGAACCTTGATCCCTATGACACTGACAGTTAATCTCACGACATAACATTGTAGTGGCGTCACTTAGGATTAGTTCCTAGGATCCTTACAATTAGGATCATATTGGAGACATCTAAAAATGCCATTTATAAATTTTATGTAGCTTTATGCCATTTCAATGGATTCCGTTGGAATTTTTAACAATTCTTAACATTTACAATAAATTATCTCAATCTAAATTTACGTTTACGTCCTGCAAAACTAGGGTTGCCATCTATAAGATTTGACAAATAGGACACGACGCGTGAAAACCCCTGATTTTGGAGTCCAAAACCTGAACATATGAACAGGTTTTGTTTCAATATTAAAAAACAGTTGAAAATTAAAACCAAATTACAGGCTTAATATTTTTAATTTACTCATATTATATGATTATTATACATTATTGATTATATTACATATTCTAATTACAGTTTTTCACATTATTTTACCTGTTAATACCCTATTCTAAAAGACTTCTCACATTCAAAATAAACATGTTCTTTGTGTAAAAAGCGAGAGAGAAGGTTTTAAATATAAAAAATGCTAATTATTACAGAAGTTAAAGTTTAATAAGCCTCCCTAAATATGTCTGCAACAAAACCCGGACAGGACTAAAATCCGGCCCAGATGCTTCCCGGACGCCCTCTAAACTAGGACAAATCCGGAGAAACCCGGACGGATGGCAGCCCTATGCAAAACTTACGTCGTATGACATTTATCGACTAGCGCGGCAAGTATCGATAAAAAATGTCGATAATGGAAACGAGTGCACATATTTTTTCCATACTTAAATTTTAGTTCATTTATTATTGAATGGAACAGAAGATTACGATCATAGCATACATACACACATGATTATATACCCAAGAAAATTAAAAAAACAACTATAGGACAAAACGAAATAAAACAAAAGCTGTTTAACAATTATTTATTTACATATACGGGGTGTAACAAAAGTAAGTGATAATACTTAAGGGTTTGTATGTGTTCCTTAAGCTGCGTATCGACTCGCGCTCCAGGCGCGTGCGCCATGAATGACCGCGCCGAGAGTGCGTTCCGCGGAACGCGTTCCAAACATTTGAAGTATATTAACTAAGCGCGCCTGGCGCGCGTGGCAATTGTTCTAGTCTTTGACCGTTCATCATGGAAGCCAGTCGTGTACGAGCAGCAGCAGCAGCTTTCGTAATTATTCACAGTATTATAAAGAAGAAAAAGGAGAAACGAAAAGTGCGTTGGTGGATAAAAGAGCTGTACCGAAAAATAATGCAGTATGGAGTGTCGCTTATTAGAGATATGCAGTTCGAAGTGGTAGAAGACACAATGAAAAACTTCACAAGAATGTCGACAGAAGATTTCTATTACTTGAGAAATTTAATAGAGCCAAAGGTGAAAAAATGGACGCCCGGTTTCGCGAAGCTATTACAGTGACTGAAAGCAAATTTAAATCCCCTTTAATTATTAAAATTAGAGAGCTGTTAAATAAATGTTATTGCAGTAACATTCAGGTTGTACTTGCCTAGGTCCCAGGACATAGTGGCATTACAGGAAACGAATGTGTAGACCTTTATGCTAAAGAAGCTTCTCTTCTGAGTTCTCTTCTTCAAAGTCTGGTGGTTTAAGTAATTTTTAAGTTTATTGCCAAGATCTTCTATCTCTCTAAGACACATATGACCTCTGAGTGGAATAATAATATTTGGACCGATTCGAGTAGAACTAAGGGACGATTTTATGCCGAAATACAAGGACCTAATAGGCCCTGGTTTTTTAAATACACTAAGCTAGCAAATCTGTTTGTTCTACTATTTGTCGACTTCGCCTTGGACATTCGTATAAGTATTTTTGGCCAAAATAAGAGTCAAGGATAGCTCATTGTGCGAGTGTTGCTTAGATGAGGGCTCCCCCGATCATATCTTCTTTAACTGTCCTATAAATCTTTCTTTATACGACTTCCTTCCTACACACATTCCTCGACCCATTAATCTTAAGACTATTTTATCCTACGTCTTTACTCTATTTGTAGACACTATGTTTATTTATAGCTTCAAATCACATAAAACTTTGATTATGTATATTTAATTAAAGTTTAACTAATTTTCATTAATTTTTATTTTATTTATATATGTTCTGTATATTATGTAGGGCTTAATAAAAAATAAAAAAAAAAGGCTAAGAAACATTGGCTTTGTATATTATTCTGTTTTTATACTAGTAATTATAACTTGTATCTGCATGTACCCATGAAGTCATTGCATGAGTATTTCTCTGCACTGTACGCCACAGCTTTTCACTGAACATCTGCTCCATCACTCTGACATTGGCAACTCCTATTACAGGGGAGGCTATGCCAAAAGAAGAAGAAGAAGAATAAGATGTTATGTATTACTATTGAGATTTTCTCTGTCTACGATTGATCCAGAGTTCTATTTTCAATGCTCTGAATTTTCTCCGGTTGGAGATTGCGGTAATAGGGATGTTGCCTAGTGTGGAATATTACATTTTTATGAATTAAATTTTAAAATTGTCGATTATAGAAATAGGTATTTAGATTGACGCGATTAAAAATTATTGCCCATCTCTTTCTCGCAAAACGATTTGTTACATCACAAGCTGCTACCACCATACATTTTTTAATGACATATCGCTCTCTTAATCTAAATTTAAATTTTATGTTTTTTATAAAATATGATTAACTCTCCGTGTACTAGGTGACTAATCTCACCATGCTGTATTAGGTGGGGTTTGTCATACCCCAACAATAAAAGTCAGTTAAATCCAAAAAATTGTTCCTCATGATTGTAAAATAACAAGTAAATATATTCTAAACATCTAAGACGTAGGTTACAATCAGTTTCTCATCAATCTGATCCATAACTGAGACATGTTTTAGTTAAACTTATACCAGCAAATAATATTTCATCAAGTTAAACACCAAATTTAACATACAAACAAAACAAAAGAAGTTACACTTGCCTTTTTAGCTATGCGCCATACTAGGTGGGGTATGTGATTAACCCCAGCGCACTTTAAGCACATGTCACAGAATTGGTGACAAGTGTGACATCGGACTGAATATTTGGCAGGAATTGAAGCAGCAACATCTCATTTGTAGCTACTGAAAAAACCAACTCGCGCGCTTTTTTCGTTTAAAAATGGCATAAATTTTTTTACCTCTGGGGTATGTCATACCCCACCTCGTACACGGAGGGTTAAGATTGAGTGTTGCATGTAGCACTAGTTGTTTAATCAATTCTTTAAGAGAGAAAAATTAAGAGTTCTGCATTTATTTCCTAATCCAGAAAAGGAGAGGGAGCGTTTCAATGCAAGGCTGATGGCCATTGGTGGTTGATGTTTTGGGCTTGGAAAATGATTATATTTACCGATGACGCCGTGTGTGCCACGCTCATTTTGAATACAAATATTGTTGCCGTTAAATCGCATCAGCAACATAGCGGTACCAACCCTGCGTATGCCAGGTTTGTTGTTTGTAAAACTGAATACTGTTATTTTATTATCAATGATTTGAAATGAGAGTGCGATTTGAAGTGAGTTTGAATGACCTGAAACTAAACATTAGTATCTATACCCCTATCCCCATCTAATATATATTTCTTTGTTACAGATCCCTTAAAACTTTCAAAAACATCGTTTTTCTTAAAAGAAAGAAGGCCATTGACTTTGACACAACAGTCATCAGAGTGCTTACCATCAACTTCAAGAGGTATGTATTTGTTATGACAACTACTGTCTACTACACATACATACCATGTTATGCAATAAGTCTAGTCATATTCTTTATATAAACAATTATTTTGTGGTCTATTGTTAGTGTTATAATATATCATGTTAATATATATTATTAAAACTGTTTTCTTTCTGAAGCTAATTTGTACCCAAAATACTGCCGGGGTTGTATAACCCCGATTAGTTAATTTTGTTGCTTAATTTTCTTTGTATGGTATTAACCTATGGTTTAGCTTTAATCTGATTAATTAAATGTTTTCAAAATTAATTTCAGATACTGTTCTTGATGTAGCCATGCAAGCTGACGATAAAGAAAATATTCCGACAAATACAATGGGTCGTAATAAAAAATCAGAACAGATATTGATGCATAGTGGTGAGTATTCAGTTTATAACTACGTCCTATAACTAAGTATTATTATATTATAAACTACGCTATATAAAAGTATCCTATGTCCTAATCCTTAGTAGAAGCTAGTTTGTACCCAAAAAAACTGTCATTATTATACAACCCCGATTAGTTCATTTTGTTGCTTAATTTTCTTTGTATGGTATTAACCTATGGTTTACCTTTAATCTGATTAATTAAATGTTTTCAAAATTAATTTCAGATACTGCTCTTGATGTAGCCATGCAAGCTGACGATAAAGAAAATATTCCGACAAATACTATGGATCGTAATAAACAATCAGAACAGAAATTAATGTGTAATGGTGAGTATTCAGTTTATAACTATGAAGGTTTTACTTAATTCTGTCTGTCTTGGATCTATTTTTAAATACTATAATAACTAGCTATCTCTGGAGTATCTATTGTGTCTGCGATTCCCACAATCAAGGTATTACATTCTGTAAGTTTTAGTTGGCTAGTTATTATTTTATTTTATTAACCCATTTGCTGATACAATAGTTTTTTTTTTTTTTTTTTTCTTCCTCCCCCTAACGTGATCAGGGCTGTTTATTAGTCTTTTTTAATTCTTTTTCTTTTTCAATCTTATTTCTAAAGTACAATTTACAATTACATCTTATTTCTAAATTACAATTTACAATTACAATTCTATGAAGTACAATGTACTTTGTCAACTATTTTTACAAACTTTTTTGTAAAAGTCAACGGAATATTAAAAATATCAATTGTTGAAAAATGTTCACGGTAAAATAAAATCAATTTAAATAATAATTCCAATAAAAATAAAATTCAAATAAAATTCAAATAAAAATACAGCTACTTAAAATGTCAAAATAATACAACAGCACACACATTCAACTTAAACCTACTATCACAATGAAACTTAATCTAGAGCCTACACTAATATCACACCAATTTATCACAGTTAATTTTGTTAACATACACAGTGATTTCCTTACAGAAGGAAAGGAAAATTTCCCTCCTTTTTCCCCCCAGGATGGAAGACAGGCTCTCACCCGTGATCGATATGCCCAATTTTTGCTCAGTATCATATCTACTGCTAGCAAAAATCGGGCACTCGATCAGCAGGTGAGGAACCGTCTCCTCAACTCCTGGCTGACATGAGCACGACGGGTCCTCCTTCAACTTGAATCTGTTCAGGTAGAAGGCGAACCCGCCGTGTCCAGTCAGTATCTGTGTAGTGTGGTGCGTTATGTCTATCTTATTGACTACTTTGTATGCAGCAGCAGCGCTTGGGAAAAAGAGCTTTGTGGTTCCGGCCGTCCCTCCCACTTCGTATCTCCTGTCCCATTCCTCAACCGTATCCTCTCTTAAGATACGCTTGACGAATGAAACAGGACACAGATCGTAGTCAGGTTTCCTTTTCAATCGCAGCGCGGCCTCCTTGGCTAATTCGTCAACCCTCTCATTCCCTCTCAACCCTGCGTGTGCCTTAATCCAAAACAGGGAGACCTCCCGCCTCTGCGATGCAGCTTTTCGGAGGGCCTCCCTTGTTTGCACTGCCAGGGGATGAGGGGAACCAAGGGTGACTGCCTGGAGAGCCGATCTGGAATCGCTAAGGATACCGACCTTCGCCATTCCACTCTTGCAGGCTATACTTACTGCTCTCTGGAGCGCTAGAAGCTCGGCTTGGTAGACGGTACAATACGGCGGCAACGCAAGCTTGACGGCCTTCGTCTCGACCTCATCCTTCCATACGGAGAGTGCGGCTCCGACTCGACCCTCAATCTTGCTGCCGTCCGTATAGATCCTATGGACGTGGCTGTTGACCACGTCTGCATACGAGTCCTCGTCTACCAACCCGAACCTCAGCTCTGCCTGCTCTGCCGGATGTGGGTCCTCGATCGCTAGAGCCATTCGCTCCACCTCCCTGTCTTTCAACGCCGGGTGCGGTACTCCCTTCTTGATCTCATAGAGCCTCGAAGCTTCGAGTATCCTGAGATCAAGAGGGAGTATCCCAGCCAACAGCATTGCAAAGTTCAGGGAGACGGTCCGATATGCTCTGCAGATCTGGGCAAAACCCCGTTGGACGGAGTTGAGCCTTTTCTGGACTCCCATATTTTCCACGGTGGGTGCCCACGCTGCCGATGCATACAAAATAGTCGGCTCTATCACGGCCATATATATAGTTTTGACTATCGGGGGACTGGGGGTTAAGCCCCCAGCCTACTCTGGCAGCTTTTGCCAGCTGCTTATACCTGAGTATAGCTTTTTTACACACATTGCCGACGTGGGTGTTGAAGGTGAGGCCAGTGTCAATTGTTAAACCTAAAACCTTTATATAGTCATAATATTCAAGACAAACACCCCCCATAGCGAGTCGAGGCATGTCATATTTGAGCCTCCGTGTTACTAATAATGCACATGTTTTGTGGGGGGCGAACTTCAATTTGTTCAACTCCCCCCACTTATTTATTCTCTCCAAAACTCCGTTGGCCTTAAGCTCTATTTCGAGAACGGTGTTCCCCTCAAAGACCAGCACAATGTCGTCGGCGAAAGCCTGGCAAAACACATCCATCTCCTCTAACATCCATAGCAGGGGGTCCAACAAGAGGTCTCACAGGATTGGTCCACCTATGGACCCCTGCACGCACCCCTTGTTGGTCTCCCTGCTCACTTCCATACCAGCATACCTTACATTCACTCCTCTCTCACTCAGGTAGCTGCTGATTACCCGCCTCAGGTTCCCCGGACACCCAACCTCAGCTAACCTAACCTTTATGGCTGGCCACCAAGCACTGTCGAAGGCCTCCTCTATGTCCAGCGACACCACGACAGAAATTTTCTTCTCCTCCCTCAGCTTTCTGACGTGGTTCACTAACCTATAGAGGGCGTCTTCGGTGCTTCTTTGGGGCATAAAACCATACTGGTTAGGGCTAATCTTGGGCAGCAGGTAGAATCTAAGTCGGGCGACCAGCATCTTCTCGAAGATTTTGCCGAGAACAGGCAAGAGGCCGATCGGACGATAGGCTTTTGGTACCCGGTACGATTCCCTGCCCGGCTTCCTTAGCACCACCACAGTCGCCCGCTTCCACTGTTTGGGGAAGCAGGCGACGGTGAGGCACCTATTCAGCAGAGCAAGGAACCATTCCGGGTCACATTCCACAGCGCGTTGGCAGATGTCCGACGTGAGTCCATCCGCCCCGGGGGCCTTTTTGGGGTTGAAGGACCTTACGGCTCTCTTCAACTCCTCCATGATGAAAGGAGGGTCGTCCGGACCCGCCGGCGGTTCGGTGTCCAAGGACTCCGCCCGCCGGCGCGTCCGCCGGTGTTCCTCACTTTCATCACTTTCCTGGTCCTCGGGGTAGAAGGTCTCCGCCAGCCATTCTGCGGAGCTTCGGGCGTCGAGGGTTTCACCGTCCCTCGTAAGGGGCAGATCCTCCTCCCTCCCTCTGACTCTGCTCAACACCCTGTAGATGCCCTCCCAGACCCCCTCCCTATACTGTTTCCGGCAAAACTCCTTCCAACTCTCAGTCTGTGCATCTTTTACTGCCTTTTCATACTTCTCTTTCGCTTCCAGGTACAGTCCAACTACGCGGTCTCTGCGATCAGGCGCAGCGTTACGGATCCTGCGTTTCCTCGTGGCGACCTCCTTCTTCATCTGCACGAGCTCATCATTCCACCACGACAAGGTGAATCTCTGCGTGTGTTTTTTGGTCGGCATAGTGTCTCTGCATGTCTGCGTTATGACTTCTGTGTATCTGTCTATTGCGTCTTCTATTTGTTGTGTGCTGTGTATTGTGTCCATGTCCTGTACAGTTAATTCTCTGTCTGACATCAGCTGGGTCAGTTTCTCACGAAACTGAGTCCAGTTTGCCTTCTGTGTGTTAAACATGCGTGTGGTACGTATTATGTTTGTGCCTGTGGATTTCTGTTGTCTGATGCCGAATGATATGCCGTTGTGGTCAGAGCTCGTCAGCCCCTCCTCAACTCTCCAGTCGCCCACTCGGTCCAGCAGGTCGTCGGAGCACGCTGTCACATCCACGTAGCTGGAGTACCTTTTTCCCCCTCTGACGGTGTCGAAAGTTGGGGTGTCTCCAGTGTTGAGTATATGTAAGTTCATTGCTTCCAGTACAGCAGACACATCCCTTCCTCGCGGGTCTTCCGCGTCGCCACCCCACCACGGGCTTTTAGCGTTCGCGTCGCCTCCCAGGACCATCTTATCGGATCCAAGCTCTCTCCCTATCCGCATAAGATGGTCCAGGTAGGGCCCCACAGGCTTATCGGTTTCGAAGTAGAAGGACACTACAACCGTCTCCCAGGCTTTGGTTCGGAGGGTGGTCACAACTATGTTGTTGTTGCTGAGGCGTGTGTGTAGTTCGACGTCTAGAGTGTCGTCGAATACCACAACACACGCCTTGACAACACCGCCCTCTTCCCCATCGCTCTGGTAGACCCTTACCCCGTTGTATGTCCTCATACTCCGCGCCCCACCTATGTAGGGCTCTTGAAGCAACGCTACGCTAGCCTTACGCTTGGTGGCCTCGAGTAGTAACTCCCTTGTGGCGATTTGGCTCCGCTGGAGGTTGGCCTGTAGTATTCGGTACTGGAAGTACTCACCGGGGACAACCTTAGCAATACGACACCGCCGATCTAGCTAGAGCGTCCCACCTCTTTCTTTCTGCACACTCTCTGTCAAGGGCGCTGTGCTCCACGCTACCTCTCTTGGCCTTAATGCAGTTAACGCACTGAGGCACTACTCTCTGCAGCCACTTCTCGCAAACAGTCCTCATGTGAGGACCTGCGTAGTGACTGCATCTGTCCACTTCCTCCCTGCACACCCTCTTCGTGTGTCCAAAACCGAGGCAGCGGAAGCACTGCACCAGCGTACTATGGTCCTCCACTCTCACTCTGCCCATACCTATATGGGCGTATCCCGCATTCACGAACCTCTTCCACACCTGTGGGCTAACTCTGGCTATGATGTGGTTCTGTAGGGGGTTCCTCGCTTTCATCACGTACACTACTTCTACCTTTCTCTCCTCCCCCTTCAGGCCTCCAGGGATGTTTGCGTTCTGGTTTGAGAACGCGGTGTCGTACTTCATCACACCCCTGAAGGCCAGAAGGGGATTTTTGTTTTTCACTTCTTCCACTACCAATCCCTCATTCTTACTCAGTCTTTCTTTCACCTTATTTCTTTCTTTCTCACTCACACAGCCGACGACTACCCTCCTGTTTTTGACTTTTCTAGTCCTTTCGACCTTTACCCATCCATCCTTTGCATCTACAGTATCCCTAATCTTTTTCATCAGTTCCCCTCCCGAATCCTGCGTGTCCCTGGAGGACACCACAACCGAATGCAGCGCCCTTGTCTCGGGAACTCGCTCAGCGGCTCCTCCCGAGACAATGCTCGCATAGCTCGCTGGTTTAGCGGCGGTTGTGTTGCCCTCCAGGAGCAAGCTCAACTTTTCCATCCTCATTCTGCCCTCTTCCATACATCCCTTCACCTCATCCATCTTCTTCATTAACTCTCTCATTCCCTCATTCATACCTTGTTCCATTAATATATTTTTATTTTGCAGGTTCCTTAGCGTCGCATCATCCGCTGCGTTCATCGTGCTCACGGGTGGCTGGGGGGGATGTACAGGGTCCTTCCCCAGCCCTCCGCCGGTTCCTGCCTTCACATTGGTAAGTTCCGTCTCTAACTGTTTTATGATTTGGTAGAGTCTCTCTATGGCGGCGAAGGCTTGCTCCTTATACTCCGTTTTAAAGTTTTTGGAGCTGTTAATGCTAGCCTTCGCTCGCTCTAGACAGGCTCTACCTTCTGCGGTCATAGGTCTGTTTGGTTTTAAGGGACTTTCCGGTTTTCCTATTACAATCAATTTTTTAGTTTTTGGTTTGGGTACTGGTGGGTCATTATTCTGTTTGGGAGATACAATTTGTTGATTTTTTAATTCAATTTTCTCTATACTCTTTCTGACTGAAGGAGGTTTTGCAGGTTGTGATAGTGCCCTACCTTCAGTTGCCTTGTGTTTTGGCGGCGAAACAATGAAGGTGTCGCTCTTTCGGGGGGTGCGTATCATATTTTCGTTTTTTAGGGGGATTCGTCAGTTAAAAACGTCAATAAAAATACAATAAAATACGATTTGGTAAAATTGCAATAAAATGAATCAATAGAAAATAATAAAATAATTAAAATTAAATGTCAAATGATAAAATGTCAATAAAAGCCTACACTAACAGTTTCCCCAATAGGGGGTTAACTGACCTACTCTAAGTAATAAAAACCAATAATATATGTCAAAAATATTTCCTAAAAACTAACAGTTACCCCAATATGGGGTTAACTGACCTAATCTAACTACTATAATATTATGTAGTGTGTCTGGGCCCTAAGCACACAAAATAAAACTTATTCTAACAACTTCACTAAAAATAGTGTAGTTGGTCTTAACCTAATTACAATTTAGCAGTAGCTCCAATAGGAGACTACTGGTCCAGGTCAATAATAATGTTTTACCTTAATTTTAAGCTTTTTTCCCAGGTGCAGATGGTGCTGGTGCGGCGGCTTCTTCCGGTAAGTAACTTTTTGGGTTTTTTCTCTTTTTCCAGGTGTTCCAGGCGCTTCCAGGTGGTGCAGTCTCGGGTGTGGCGTCCCGATACTAGTTGCAGTGCTAGTACCCGAAAACCGCGTCGCTCTGCGGTATCCCGAAGCTGGTAAGTGATTTATTCCCTATTCCAGGTCTCCAGGTGTTCCGCACGAGCTCGGTACCTTGATGCCCGGATGGTCCTCGTTGTCCCAATATCTACGGTGAAAATCTCGTAGCTCCACGACGTCCAGGAGCCGAGATATTGACGATTTTAGTTTTTCAAGATGGCCGCCGCTTTTATTGCCTGGATTTTTAAAATTTATTTTCTCAGCCGTCTGTGGATGTATTTGGGCCGAGTTTGGGCTCGTTTTCTTTGGGATTTTATCATCTCTCTAATGGTCTGGCTTTCCCCCCAAAAATCGTCCTTGAAAGTCGTATAGTATAGTCGTAAGGGCGTATCGCGCCGACCGGAGAGTATTGAAATCGGATAAGAATTGCTGGGAACGGCACCAGGAGTCAGCCTTTTAGTGGTTATCATTAATATAATCGCTTTTATTTTTTCGCTAATAAGAGTATTAAGTAATATAATATGTTTAGTAAATCAGTCATGTATTAAAGTTTCTTATAAACTCAACATTGTTTAAATTCCTCTTTCAAAAAGAAAATAAAAGCTATTAAAAAAAAACATACACTTTTTCCCAGTGCTCGGCCTCAAAAATCTATAACTCAGCTGTGATTGGGCCCAGTACTCAGCCTCCTAATTAATTGCAATATGAAATAAATATAATTAGGCACTTAGATTTAATCTTCACCTAGAACTTAATAAACTGAGTGCTAAGTGTGAGTTTTTTCTTTTCACATTCGATCCTGAGCGCGTTTGGCGTTTACTAGGAATTTGTATGTGATTTTAAGGCACCTAGTTGTCAGTAAACGTGACAACTAGGTCAAATCACATACAAATTCCTAGTAAACGCCAAACGCGCTCACGATCGAATGCGAAAAGAAAATTCACACTTAGCACTCAGGACTGTAAAACATCAAAACTAGATCAACTTTTAAAAATTGTCACATGGCTGTCTCTTGAAGCATAAAAATCTAGTAGTCGGCCATTTGCAATTTCACATCATTTGTGGCGGCCTACTGATAAAATTAACTTACTAGACTACTGGTAAAAATAAAAATATGGATATAGTCCAGTACTCGGCCAGGCTGGCTGAGCACTGACAAATTGATGAAAAAAGTAACTCCAGTCAGCCATTTCAAATTGCACTTAAATTTAGTATAAAGCTATAATCATTTTAACTATACTAAATCAGAAAGTAATTTTCTAAATATAAAAGCAAAGATTTCGATATGGCTAAACTAAAATATATTTTATTATGCAGCATATTATTATATTATAATAATAATAATACTATGGACGCTTCACACCACGTCAATCTGGCCCCGTGCTATGTATCCGAAGAGCTTGTATTACAGGTACCAGAAAACGGGAAGTATATTTAATACTTTTATTATATTATACACATATTTAATATGACCCCCTGGCTTGAGCACCAACGCGCTGAACCACTGAGCCATAGAGGTCGTCAAATATTATATATATATGTCGCATCCGGTCATAAAGCGAAAACGGAACTACAAGTGCGCCATCTATCAGAAACTTGTTTGGCGCGCTTCGACAGAGTCGGGACGTGTCGGAAAGCAGTGCTGGAGTGGGGGGCGTCCCCTCCTGTGCCAAACAGACATTGGGTGGTGGGAGTTCAATCTGAGCCACCAACTTGCCAACACGTCACGGAACTGTCCTAGTTCCGTTTTAGTGCAGTGATTTTATAAAGTGTAGTAAATTTATAAAGAATTGTGATTCCGAATAAACGAGTGATATTGTAAGTCTGTTACTTCTCTTTGCACGATATACCCACGTAAGCCCACAGTGTGTCTAAATGGTATAGATCCAAATTCATGAGCCTCAGACGACATATATATATATATATATATATATATATATATATATATATATATATATATAATATTATACGAATTAATAATATATATATCTCCGACATATATATATATATGTCGGAAATCAAGTTATATTCAGAACGCCAGCGCCATCTCTCGGCGCTCGATGGAGTTAGTGCACCGCGCGCGCCACTATTTAGTGCCAGCGGCAGAGAGGACTCAAGGCACTTGTCGGGAGCGGCGCGTGCGGATGGTTGCAACTAAACCATCCTGCGTTCTAAAAATAGATTGTGTGACCTAGATAGTGTTTAAAAGTGATTGCTTATTATAATATTAACTTTGTAATTATTCGAATATAGTTTGTGATTGGTCTAAAGTGTTTTCCAACATTACCCACAACTGCCCACAGTCGTTAAATTCAAAATGACCGACGAAAATCAGCCTTCACTGATATATATATATATTTAAATATTTTTAGAAGAGGAATTATTTTGAAGTCTGATTGAGATTGTCAATTTTTTTTACGTAATGGACCTTAACGAGACACCCGCACTAACAAGAGCAGTTACAAGTGTGTTCCCGGTCCTTTAAATCTCCAACCTCCGGTAACCTCATACGCAACGTCGATAGGTTATTGAATAAAACATTTTGAAATGACAAAAATATACCCGTGGTATTTACAGCAGTTAACTGTCCGTTCTCTAATGGCTTAAATGAACGTCTTAATCAAACATTGGTGAATAAAATCAGGTGTAAAATTAATGAAAAAGGCAAGAAAAAAGCATGGACAAACGTAGCTAAAGAGTGTGTTAGTAAATATAATGAGACCATTCACACAGTTACAGGATTTTCACCAAAATATCTTTTATATGGAACAAATGACGTAACAATTTTACGAAATGAATTGAGGAGCAGCACATCAAAGGATGATTGGATAAAAGATAAGAAAATTGCTTTTGATAATACAAAAAAATCTCATAATTATAACAAACACCTATTTGATAGAAATCGGAACAATGGAATTTTAATGAAGGAGTTTATGTTGAAAATGGTAATAGATTAAATAGATCAAAATTAGATGAATTAAATATTGGACCATATCGAATAATCGAAAAAGTGTCTAATTCTATATATAGGATAGATATAGGTCATAGAAAAACTGATTAAAATCTCTTTCAATCATGTTACTAGATGTAAATAATAAACTAAGTTTTTACCCGACTACGGCGAAGCCAAAAGGAAGGGTAATGATTTTGGCAGTATATGTATGTATGTTTGTAGCGTCTAAACTACTGGTCTGATTTTAATAAATGAGGTGTCAATAGATTCGTAATGATGCCGCGGGTAAGATAGGCTATATATTTTTTTTTTAAACTCATGTGTTTCGAAAATTAAACCTCAGATTCTAACATTTTAAAAAATTAAATCGAGATAATTATCACATGTTTGGTATCAAAAGAAAGGTCTTGGCAAGCACACTACAAATATTTACATAATTTGTGTATATATTGTATTATATCATATTGTTTAAGTGAAAATATGCGTTTAAAATACAATTCGTACAATATTTGTCCCATTTTCTAACATTACCTATAATAAGACTATAAATATATAATTTATATATTATGTTCCTTCATTACATTATACTTTACTTTATAAATATTTTTTTTTACAGGCAATACATAACAAATTAAAAAAATTAAATAACATCTATATTGTCAAGCAGTGAACGAGCTGATGATAAGGAATTATAGCTAATACCACTCTTAATTATGTCAGCTTTGAAACAAAAAAACTAGATCAAAATCGGTTAATTGGTTCATCCGATTTTAATAAGAAAATGAAGATGAAATCAATTACTACCACTTTTATTACTTACTCGTTCGATAGATGTCACTATACGAGTCTTAAATTTTTCTGAATCGCGGTATTGTTGTGTTTAGATGTTTATGATATATTCCACTTGTACAGGACTGTATAAATTCACAGGGGTTCAACCGCCGGCTCAGATTAGACTCGAAGATAGCAAGGTTACACCGATTTGGGCAGAGCCGGGGGCGATAATAAAACACTTATTTGAGGAGAACGTTTTTTCACTTTTTCGATTTGCTTACCTGGCTCATGGCAATGCCGTATAGAGAGCCCCGCCCGTACGCCTCTTTTGGGCCGATCTTCCATTTCATTTTTACCTCTCTATACGGCTATTTTCCATAATTTTCCCCATTTTCCATGAGCCAGGTGAAGCAAAACGCGTTGTGTGAAATATTTTATTATCATAACCAGACATATAAACCCTTATATACTAAACATCTTATTCTATAGAAAAGTTATTTACATTTTAAGGTTCAACTTATATGAAATGTTGTACATTTTTACCACTGTTTTCGTAATAATTTCTTAACCATTTATTATATAACCTTAAGCGCTATACTACACGTTATGTACTACGTTTATTTATATAAATCAAAAGAAGCTACGTTAAAATTAGCTTTAGTTAAAATATATAATCAAAATAACCCGCACTTGATAAAACACCATTTTAACACTATTTTTCCACACTGATGCCATATAAATCTATACATATAGTCACTGAGTGTTCACTATTCTAGTTTTACGTACCGTTTTAATTACACGTTTATTGTTCACATTAAAATTCACTCATGTTTTTCGTTACGAGGCCGCTGTCCTTAACATCCTCCCCCCGGCGCAGTAGCCAGGGTCTACGCAGCCTCCTCAGGTGACTGCGGGCTCGCCGATCCCGCCGTGGACTGCTCCGGTGACTGCGAGCTGCTCGAGCTCGCTATAGGCTGCTCCGGCGGCGACTGCGGGCCGTCCGCGCCCGCCGCAGACTGCTCCGGCGAATGCGAGCTGTGTGGACTCGCTGCGGGCCGCTCCGGCGACTGCGAGCTGTCCGTGCTCGCTGTAGGCTGCTCCGACGCTCGTTCCGCGCCCGGCGCCGTCCCCGGCGTCGTCCGCTCCGCTCCCGGCTCCGTCTGCTCCGCCAGCGGTCGCAACTCCGACTGCGGCGCCTCCTCCAGCACCGCCAGCTTCGACGTCGGCCTCCGGAACACCTCCTTATGGACTCTGGAGAGCGACGTGTTGAATCTTAGTTTGTCGCCTCGGGAGTCCCATAGCATGCCCAAGGTCTTCTGCTCGTCTTTGGTGACACGCTGTGTAGTGTCCTCGGCCAGGCGGTCTTCAGGCAGTCCCTCTAGCACCCTCCGGTCGTTGCTCGTCAGCCTCGTAAGTGGAAGCCACCTTTCCTATGTATTTGGTCCACTTGTTCCACGGTCTGCATGGCCTTCTGGTGGTCTGGATAGCTGTCTACGTAGTCATCCATGTAGTGGGCTTCGGTGATAGCGCGATGAGCTTCGGGATGCGATTCGGCAAACTCTTCCGCGTTCCGATTCCGGGCTGAGTGTGCCAGGAACGGTGAACACGATGCTCCGAAGATCATTACCACCATCTTGTATGTGGACGGCGGTTCGCCTTCGTCTTCTCTCCACAGGAACAGCTGGGCCGGTTGGTCTTCTTTTCTGACCTTGACACGAAGAAACATCTCCTCTATATCGGCCTTCACAGCGACGGCTTCCTCTCTGAACCGGAACAATATCTTCGGCAGTGAGGTCAGAAGGTCAGGCCCCTCTAACAAGTGATCGTTGAGGCTCACGCCGTTTGTTCTCGCTGCTGCGTCGAAAACCAGTCGCAACTTGCCCGGCTTGTTTGGGTTTTTAACCGGGAAGTGCGGCAGGTACCATGTGATGTCACTTCCGGCCTCTGTCCCGTCGCATTTTTCCGCATATCCCTTGCTTATGAGATTCTTCATCTGTCCATGATAC
>JAYRCH010000598.1:0-67642 GCA_037179445.1 Phengaris alcon alcon | reverse complement strand
GGATTTGGAGTAAGACGGTCTTTTATAATTTAATTTATTTCCAGCTAAAAGTTAACTGGAGTTTTATTTCACTTTAACAATATTCTATAATATGATTTTGTTAACTGGAGTTTGTTTTGCCGGGTTTCGTTGTGAAAATTATTAATTGCCCTAGCTATAGTAGATGATAAAAAGCTTTAAATATATCATACTTCTTTATACTATGGTAATAATTTTATGTAGTTTTAGTCATAACATTGTAATATAGCTTCTTATTTTTCACGGCCCCACGCGAATTTCTTACGCCGGTTCATCTCGCCGGGCTAGTTCCCGAACCCGTGGTAGACAACATGTAGACTCCACGTTCAGAAACTGTATTTAAAATACCAACTTTGAAGGAAAAGTTTGACTTTGACTAAGCTGTATTTGATTAGATATAACTATTAACTAATACTAGTTTTTCATAATATTATTATAGGCCAAGCCGAATAAATATAACTTTGTGAATTATAACATAACAAGAATTTGGAAAGATAGTGAGGGGTGCCACGAGTGGGCAGCAAAAAATTACTTTCCTTCTCTATTCAAACTTAGTTTTATCATAACTTCGACGTTGAAATCAAAACCACTTTAACCAGCCTTTACACTTCTGTAAAATCATTTCCAAATTCAGCACAAACTTTCAAATATCAATAGATGCAACTTATTTTAAATCATGATTTTTAATAAACTTTTAAAACAGTTAAAATAATATTTTGCCCCAGTGGCAAAAACTAGTTATTAAATAATATTTTTACCACAAAATATTATTTTTCATCAACTAGTCGTATGTTATCGTTAAATCATTTTAAAGATGTCATAACATAAAATTCAATGCCTAATATTAATTTCGGTTGAAATTGAAGTGCAAACTGTGTTAGTAGCACCATGATTAGGTGGGCGGCGTAGGGCGGCGCCAGCCCAGCGCTATATAAGCGCGGCCTTAGGCGGGCGGCGGCACAACACTTGTTGCCGTTGTCAGTGCTCACTCGCCGACGAAGAACAACAACTTTACGTCAGGTGAGTGAAAGTTTGTTGAAAAAAAAAGAGATAAGTTTTAGTCATTTTGATTTGAAAAGTTTGTTAGGAAACTTTAAAATTATTTTAAAAACATGTTAAGCTTGGTTGTAAGAATTAATTACAGTATATTATTTAGAGAAAGTTCTTAATGATAATTTATCTAATTTAAATTTTAATAAGTGTTGATATTGAATTCTATATCTAGTACCTACATATTTAGCGTTATTAATTTAATTTTTGATTACTTTATAAAGTAGCATAAAAATTTAGAAAATTAATGATAAAACATAATTTAAAAACATATATTCTTCCAACAATCTAAGTCTCGTTTATGAAGATGACCTTAGTAAGAGCAAAGGGCGTATTATAAGATCTCATAGGAAATTAAATAGAAAAATTAATGAATGCTCAGAGCCTCAGTCCCGAATCCATGGCGCCAGGACGCCGTCAATAAAATTGTATGTCAAAAGACCATAGCGTCTCTTATAGTGGCTGCTCACTAAACGATCTCAATGTAAAGTCATATTGGGCTTTATAATTAATATAAGGACCATAGTGTAGTGAAAAATAACTGGCCGAAAGTTTATGAAAATACACTGATTTCATAAAATCCATATTCTTATAAGATCCTTTTTTTTATAAAACTATAATTTTTATAACTATACTGGCCTGCAATAGAAATAACTACAATTTTATTTAAGAATAATTTCATTTTTTGAAGTATAACAGAGATTTTAAATAAAAAAGGTTTCTTAAACTAGTAGAAAGCTGATAAATTTGCCATACATTTTTGTCAAATTTTATCAGCTTTCTACTAGTTAAACTAAAAAACTAAAGTACTATTAAAAACGCTATATAACTATTAGGTAGTTATATAGCTTTTTTTAATTCAAATCTGTCATTTCTATAGATGAGAAATTTTAAAAGTGTAGTACTTTCTTGTGCGGCCTGCACAGTATAGTTATAAAAAAATAAGGTTTTGTAAAAATAATGATCTTATAAGTAGATTAATTTATTTAAATAGGCGCAGGATTTATTTTAATAGTGCAGGAATACCACTGGAAAGTGTAAAAATTCGAAAGTGTTAAACTAGTCTAATTAGGTAGTAAAACTACTAGGCGATAGTGTAAAATTACTAGGCGATAGTGTGAAATTACTAGGCGATAGTGTAGTGTAAAATTACTAGGCGATAGTGTAAAATTACTAGGCGATAGTGTAAAATTACTAGGCGATAGTGCAAAATTAATAGGCGATAGTGTAGTGTAAAACTTTTGTTGAACTAAAGAAGGATACCTAATACCTATTTCCTAATAGTTCATAATACGTTTTGATATACACAAATTAAGCTTTTGAATATGAACATTATTATTTTTGTAAAAATTAATTAAAAAAAAAATTGAAAACTAAAATAACTACATACTTAAAGTTGTGGCAAAATGTTCAGTTAACTTCAAAAACTATAAAAAAGAAATAAAAGGTAAAGTAAAAGTTTTAAGTTCACGCGGTGGAATAAGTTCTCCTCTAAGAATTTTTATAACTTTAAAGAGTTACATAACTGTTTAATAAAGTTCTCTAAAGAGAACTTTATTAAACCGTTATGTAAGTTATAACAGCTGTGATAACTAGTGAAGTTTTCAATTTTCCAGTTAAACGTGAGCTTGGGTTAAACTTCAGTAGTGAAATTGTGTCAAGATCCCTTTGATATGCCGCTTTTTCATTAACTTTATAATTGCTTTATTTTTTTCACGACTTTATAGCAAAATTATGCCAGCGAAAATATTTAGATTTTAAGAAAGATTTCTATAAATCTTCAAGAGAAGCCGCATAAAATTTTATTGAAGTCAACTCCTTACGTAAAGAAAAGTCTTTATGGAAAAATATCTTTAGGACATTTCTTCAAAAATAAAAGGACACTTCCATTTTTACCTTATTATATAAAAATAAGTAATACATGTTATTACAACATAAACAATTAAAAAGCTCCCAAAAACGTACGAAACGAAATTCTGTCAGTGAAACAACATGAAACATCGTGTCTTCTAATTAAATTATATTGAATTCGTATTCATTAATTATTTATAATTAAGTACTTAAAGTGGATACTCGGAAAAGAAGACGTGCACAACAATTGTACAATGTACTATCTAACAAGCTGCCGCTCAACCAGGCATAATCGCCTAGCAGCGCAATTGAATCGTGGGCACGCACACATACTCACGTGTAAATACGTAGCTCAAGTAGCTCGTCTGCAGTCGTTGCGGTCACTTCTTTTGTGTTTAAATGTTTTGAAGCGCGTAGTCGAGCAGGAACTTTGTCGATAGAATACATGTCAAACGTTATATACCTATATAAAAAATCATCTCATGTATTGGTGACTCCCCGCTCAACGCAAACTCGCCCATATAAAGGAAGTTTTTTTCTTCGAGTATGACAATTATTTTTCTGCCTAAACGTCTCTAAATAAGCAGGAGATCGTATGCCCAAAATATCCGTAATTGATTTTACCAGACTATTTATACAGACAGAATATTTTGTAAGTCATTAAATGTTGTAACAACTAAAAATTATTCACTCATTTTTTTCTATGTATGTCGATAAAATTGTTGTACAGATTTTGATCTAACTTCTTATGTAACTTACAGTATAAAACAGTGACGCTACTCTTTTATGGTCATTTCACACCGCGACCATACGGGCGGCGCTGAATTTTTAATAGCTTTATTTCTAATAGCTTTTCAAAATCGAACTTTATTCACTATACAAAAAGATACACGTTTCATATAACATAAGTCAATACACTGCACATGCGCTGTGCAACTTGACATTCAAACTCTTACAATGAAACGTGTCTGCTTATGGAACGAATAAAGTTCCATTTTGAATAGCTATCTTATGCAGCGCTATGTCGCGTATCGTTCCGTTTCCGCGTGAATTGACCCTTAAAGTACGCACCGGATTTTGACGCATTTTTATCAACAGATAGTGATTTTTAGATGCACAATGTCGCTCAAAACATGGTGTCCGCTTTCATTTCTTCCTATATTCGGCGAACAAAGTTTAACTTCCGCAATCACAGAAATTGCGTTTTCATTTGTTTGCAAAAGCCATACAATTAATTATTATTAATGTAAAAACTTCATAGTATCATTCAGTGTCACTCAAGCTAAAAACCCCGTGAAAAGTAAAATTTAGTTAACATAACTGCTGTAATAATCTTGGGATTAATCTTAGCTGGGTTCTTAACTACGGCCTTAAAGAGAAACTTAATTATAAAAAAGGAGAGGTTAAAATATTTGAATATTCTTTAACATTTAGGACTGATTGCAACTCAATATGTTTCAAGCAATAAATATAAATTTTAACGCAACCAAATTAAAGTTAAACGAATAGGCAATATTCTGTACGATTTTAAATAGATATGTTGGAGGCGGGAAGACCCAGTTTTTTCATCGGCGCCACGTTATGGCACAAAATCCTTTACAACATTTAGGGTAAGGGTTTTATCACGAAACAGCCCATAAAGTGGGATGTTGTAATTGGAAATATTGTGGATGGTGATGTCATGTGTCGTTATCATATTACAGTAGAAAATAATCTCTATTTTAATAGGTGCTAATAAGATAATATTGTGTTTACTACTCGATTATAGACTGAAATTTGGCGCTTGATTAGTAATATTTAAGCTAATTTCGTTCTCCTAGTTTCATAATGTTACGTACAATATTTTTACCTATAAGTGAATCATGAACATAAAACGTTTCGTCTTGAAAAAAAAAAACAAAAAACGTCGAAGCATAGACTAATCATTGGCCTCGCTGGGGTCGAGCGCCTAGCGAGACCAATCAAATATCTTTTGGAAGTACTTTTATAGGAACTAGGAAGCCCAATTCACATACCCACTTAAGAGGAATTTTACATCTCGACTGTGATTTTTGCGTAAAATGGCCAATTATGGCGTTCTTGATCCCAGAAACAAAGATACATTAACAATTTTGACATATTGAATAGTGCAGAATAGCTATTGGCGTAGTTCGTAGCGGCCTCGCTTTTTGTAAATTTTGCTAAATTTTTAATTAAACCCAAAATTGCAGAGAAAGATTTTCATAAAACGCGCGAAGGTACTTTTTTGAGCTCCTGGATTGAACTATATAGTCGTATAGTTCGTAGCGGCCTTAGAATTTTGAAATATCTTTGATTTAATATAGTATATAAATTTTATTCTAAGCCAAAAAAACTTCGAAAATCGCTTTAAGTTAACTGTGAATTACTCCTATCTACGACAATATTATTAAGCAAAATTATATAATATACCAGAACAATTGTTACTTCATGAGGAATAAATATTTTATAATTTTAAAGCATGAATTTATTATTTGTTATTATTTACCTATTTCAATAAAAACGATAAATACAACTGCAAAATTACTACAAAATGCGAAATGTCGGGAACACTTCAAATACCTAATCTCGCAGAGTGCAGATTTGTAATAGGGCTCTTAATTATTTTCGTTTATTAATTTCGAAAATTGAACAGTAATATCGTGATTTGGCGCTTATATTTAAGTTTCTTTGGCATTCAGCAATACACATTTTAAATTATACATTATTTTATTTTATTTACAAACAAAAAAATACTTCCGTTCCATACATAAGTTTATTTTAAAAAGATTTGACCACGTCTACATTAAATATTTACATTTAAGTAATTCTTAATTTGAAAATTAAGCATGTGTTTTCTTAGGACTTTTGTTACAATAAGGCCCAAAATAAATATTATAATCGTATACATAGTGTTGTTTTGTGATAAATAAGCGTTATTTACATAAATTAATAAGTATAATATTTACATACATTATAGTAATATGTATGTTAGTGTAAGGTATTTATAATATGGGCCTATGCAGCCCGAAATAAACGGAATTTAATTTAATTTAAAAGTCAAGTGTAGATTTTTAAAGAAACAAAAAATGTTTTAAAGCGCCTAAATAAATGAGTAACATGACGTGTCTTAAGTTCATGGAAATTATTCAAGTTAGGTACTAGGCGTTGCCCGCCACTTCGTACGCACAGAAAGAAATACCGCGGGAACCGTACATTTCGCTGCGATAAAAAGTAAACGACTACCAAACAGATCATCAAAATCCGTTCTGTATTTATTGCGTGGATGAGTAACAAATATACATCCATACATTGGTATAAACTTGCGCGTTTATAATATTAGTAAGCATAAATAATTCTTCTCTATTTCCTATTGGTGTTGTGATTTAGTTACGAAACAATTTGCAGGTGTGAAATGACTTGTATGTGTTATTTTATTCAAGCAATAATCTTCCGAAACTGCAGGCTTGTGTTGACCGCAGTATTTACCTTATATTATGCAATTCGATGCCAATTTTGACCTCAAATCCCAATAACGTCAATAGTCATCTCGACACATTGTTATTCGACAGGTACAGTCGCGGGAGATTAATATTTAGCGGTTTCGTCATCCTCGTAGTTTTGTCGTATTACGTGGCGTACTCAGTGATTTAGCGTCGTAAAAAAGTAAAATGACCAATTTCATAAGAGCCTGCGAAACAATCGATTTCCATAACCGTACAGTATAACCAATACCCTGGCCAGTTTCGTCCCTCGTGAGATTGGCTGTTATATCGCATTGTGCTCTATATGGAAATTTTAAAATTCAAAACCAAAATGAATATTTCATGTGAAAATATTGGGAATAAATATCTGTGAGATATTATTTATAAACAGTTAAGCGTAAAGTAATAAGCGTAAACATTTTGTCAATGTTACAATAATTATAAAATAAACCCCTTCGATGGTTGGGTACATGCAAAACTTTAATTGTAAAACAAAACCTTATTGAAAACAATTTACCTCCAACAATTTTGTTTTCAATATAAACTAGTTGCACGTGTATCCAATTTGGAAAACTTCTAGAAAATCAAAGTTGCATCCGAATGTGGTTTTCGCTGCGTTGTGAATACAATGTACGAACCGCGTCTAGTTCGAGGATAGAAATTTGCACATAAATAAAATTCTTATATTCCTTTTCGTATCTTTTCTTATTTCATACAGCTGTTATGAACACTAACATAGAACCTACGTCATTTCTAAAAAATGTTATACACTACAATCGACATACCGATAAAATATAAGCTACATAGTAATAAAATGAATATATTGAAATAAAATCGTGCTTTATTAATATGTAAGAAAACAACAAATTACTAAAACACACTTTTAAGACATTGAAGTTGAATAGTTTTTACTTAATGCTTTAAAACCGTTTAGATAATAATACAATATTTCGTTATTTGTATTGCACTAGTATTGCAAAACACAATATACACAAATTCAATATAAATTCTAATACCGCGTTGAATTTTGAAGGTGTGTTATGATCTGCTTCAAGATTCGAAGACTTTAATACAACCAAGTAGTCTACATAAGCATACATAAGTACATACGTACATACTACATACATAATACAACATAGTGCCTTGTGCAGACGTTAGCTTAAATTAAAACTTATGAAGTACCTAAGTAGTGCAGCAATATTTTAAAAACATTTTTAAGTATATTTAAGTAGTAGTAATATTAAATAATATTTTGTACGTCTTAATATGTAATATAAATAATAATAATAATATAATTTTATGATCGTTTTTTTCTTTATTTTGCAACTTTGCTTAGTCTTCCGAAAAATATTCTTCTAGCATTTTTATTTTAAATAAGTTTAAAATTTTCTAGTAAATGGTATTAATTAGTTTCACTTTTTATTGTATCTGGTACCTGGTTATATATTTTGACAGCCATATAATATGGACTTTCATTTAACATTTTTATTCTGGAGTATGGTAATGCAATAAATTTTTGAGTCTTGTATTAATGTTGTGCGTATCTTTAACTTGAGTGAAATAATCTATATTTTTAAAAACAAATAAACTTATATCTTGTGTGTAAATGGATGGGAGTTTGAGAGATATGTGGTGAGCGCTTAACATATTTATTCAGATATATATAATATAACACGCTGAGTGATGGATATTTCGTTTTATAGACAAAACTTTTTGAACATAGTAACTGGATAATATTTTAAAGTATGTAGGTGTTTACGCGAGCGGAACAGCGGGAAAAAGCATGTATATTCATAACTTTGCGAAATGCTACAACATTTATAGCCCAATTTATTCCCAAGGCCCAAAAAAGAGCTTAGTCACTATGATAAATTTAAGTACACTTATAGCCACAAGATCTACCTCATTATTATGAACGTATTATAATGAACGTGAATTTTGTGAATATATTATGAGAGTTCTCTATTTTACGAAGTTCAACCACGCATATATCCTTTGGAAAATAAGAAAAGTCTTACGCACTTTCCATTATCTGTTTATGCCAAACTTAAATTGAGTTCCGATTGCTAACAATTGAAAGTTCTTAAACAATGTTGAAGCTATTTCGCTAGGCATCTACAAAAATATCTATATAAAAGTCTATTAAAAGGTAACTTATGGGGAAATAAATAATAATATCATCTTTATTCATAATAAACTATTTCTTTTAGTTCACATCAAGATTTCATTTGACATTGTAATATACAGGTTGTCCCAAAATTAGCACGTCACACTGACACCGGAGGTAGATGAACCCAAGACGTATTGAACAAGCCTAACATGCCCATAGAAAAGTTTCGTGGGTTTTGAGTTATGACCAGTTTTAGTTATTTCTTTAAAATCACCATTTTTATGTAAGGTTCGTATCAGAGACTTTAAAATGCATTTTATTTTACTTTTTTTTATGTGTACTCCCTCAAGACTAGTTAGTACTTATTATGAAATAAACAATACTTAGTCGATAAGTAATGTGAAATAACGACAGTTGATAGTCAATCTAGGCGTACGATTAGGATACCGTTCCGCATACAATCCTCCAGCCAAGAGCCAACCTCGCATTGTAAGTTACATTCCCGCGAGTTGAAACTCGCCTGGTTTCACCATAAATTAGATGCATGTCTCTCGCTCGACTCGCTATGAGAGTAAGAGACGTTGGGATTCGCCATCGTGCCCGTTTCACAAAATTCCCAAGAAAATCAGTCCGGTTGAGCGCTGAGTCGTCGTTTCCACTTTACAATAGTCCAAATTCACAAGCAAAACAGAGTCCAGTAGAAAAGCCAAAAACACGTTGAAAATCACAAAACAAAATGCAGAGGCGCAGAGAACACGTCGGTAGCACGAAACGCAAGGTAAAGAACTAGATAGACTGGCTGGGGCTGGTCTGACTGGCTGGTCACTTGGTCAAGTATCTGCTATCGCCGTCTCTTTCTTTTTAAAACTTGTTTTACAGCGTTTCTTTTGTTATTCAGAACCCGTGTTGGGCCGCCCAGGCAAATGGCAGGTAAAATGTGTATGACGTCATCTTCGCCTCAACAGCTTTATTCCCACTCTCACGTATTGTGTAAAGAATCAAAGGGCAATTCTTACACCATTTTGGAATCGGCATGGCATAGGGAAGTTTTTAAAGGTATTTGTTATGTTTGAAGTAATTTTTTTTCACGGTGGCTGCTCAAAGTCGAAACTATTATTTTTATGTGAGAATAAAATTGAAATTGACTATCAAATGTCGTTATTTCACATTACTTATCGACTAAGTATTGTTTGTTTCATAATAAGAAACTAGTCTTGAGGGAGTACAGATAAAAAAAAGTAAAATAAAGTGCATTTTCAAAAGTCTCTGATACGAACATTACAAAAAAATGGTGATTTTTAAAAGATGACTAAAACTGGTCATAACTCAAAACCCACGAAACTTTTCTATGGGCATGTTAGGCTTGTTCAATGCGTCTTGGGTTCATCTACCTCCGGTGTCAGTGTGACGTGCTAATTTTGGGACATCCTGTATATTTTAACAAGTATATTTGTGCATTATTTTTAAGATAACTATATCCATCAACATTCTTATTGGAAAACTTGGCGAAGAAAACAGCTGTAATACATATTAACATTTTACTTGATGTCTTCTTTCGAACTCTTATACTGTTAAATATACTTAACATTTAAAATCTTTCAAACTTACATATTTTGTCTTAGAAACAAAAGATAAATTGTGCGAAAGCTGGTAAATTATATTAAACATAAAGTAATTTAGTATACACACTACAATTTAAACATAAGTTCTTTACACTTTAAATAAAATAAATAAATCATTTATTCTAGTTTTAATGACTATTACACTACCACATAAAATAAAACACAACATTCATTCTTTTACGAAAATAAATCAAAAGCACAAAAAAAACACATTAATAAGCATCACTTACATAAACAAAAACAAAAAAAGATATATTATAATAGCAATAGCTCCCCACACTGATTTCAGTGACGGTGGCCGGTTTAATTGAAACCAGGCCAGCTACGCAGGAGTTATTTTATAGTGCCCAAGTGTGTGCGCAGTACGCAAGAGCACTCTCTCTTCCTTTACTCTCGTAACCCAGTGGGACGAATAACCGACACGACTGGTGAGATATCAGGCGCAGGTCCGACTTTTTACATGCCCATCCGACGCATGGATCATCTTTCTTGTCAGACAATCAGGTGATCAGCCTGCATTGTCCTAACCAAACTTGGAAACAAGATTTTTTGTTATTCCAATGCGGGAATCGAACCCACGACCTCCGAGTCGAGAGCGAAGCTCTAAACCACTAGACCACGGAGGCTGTTAATTATAAGGCTTTTGTAAATCAATTACGGATACGAGTATTTTGGACATATGATCTACTGCTTATGTCAAGACGTTTAGGCTGAAAAATTATTAAAATATATATTATCGCTTAAACAAAATAAAAAAATAAAAATTAATTAATAGTTTATGGCAGTGCAATACCAAAAAATTAGAAAGGGTACATCCTTTCCTATTGTAACTCTCTGTTACACGTAATACTATGGTATTTACTCCTTACCATACGATATAAATGTGAGTAAGTCATCCGGACAGCCTGAGAGAGAGAATATTGTAATTGATATTGTATCATAAACAAGTGTATTAGCTTCCATATTCAAACTTACTGCTTCTTAAAGCTTGTTACACACTCAATATAGCCTAAGCGTGATTACTGCTTTTCTTTGAGTACTTTTTTCTTATTTTAGAAAATGGTTAATCCGAATTTTGGAGTAGAGTTGGTTTATTTAAAGCCCATAAGTTCAATTACTTGTCTTGAAAAAGTTTCTTGCTTTTTAGGTGCAACCAAAAATTATAAAATTATATTCTGGCAATAATAATTGTGTTCACTCATCACCTTTTTACAAGTCGATGAAGTGATAGCCTTACGTCGAAGGTTGCCGCAAAATTAATGAATAGTAAACAGGAGGGTCGAATAGAGTCACGTTAAAGAATTAACGTGCCGAAAATTTCCACCCCCATAAATAGAAAATTAACTCCTTAGTCTATAGACTTGGAACTTTGAGATTTAATGAAAAACTATACTCTTATAACACCTACCTATTTTATTTGATAGGTTGTCCAGAGGAAACTGCTGGAAGTAGATTTGGAAATTAGTTTTTTTTTATTAGTCTAATCATATTATATTTATTAATCTTTATTAGTAAAATAAAATTTGTAAGGTTACTTGGGTTTTGTCTCATTTGAGGAAAATGATTTTTACACAATTCTTGCTAAACATTTTTTGTGTTTGACTCGACTCGAATGAACATAATTTTTAGTGCATTTTCCGGTCTGTTATATCGATATCTGAGGTCTTTTATATCGATACCAGCGGCGCCAACGATATTATTTTCACACAATACACACTCAGACACGCGATATGAGTTTACAGCGGAACTGTTTTTGTCGTGCTCGCCTCTTTGTTAAATGGTGTGTGAATCTGTCGTTAAAATATCGATATATTATTTTGCTTTTTCGCAACTCTACACAAACCTAACTCTACTTATAAAATATTTACAAAAACTGATTAGCATTCAATGTTGCTGTTTATGTCCGAGACGTTGGGAATGTTCCTTGGCAGACAAATAAAGCAATATTGAGCAGCTAATCAGATGTGTAAATATTTTACCAGTAGGGGAAAATATTTTATATATTCATGCTGGTTACCCGTACCTACTAGGACGACACTACATATTCTGACATCCTAAGGATAGTGTAACCACACCTTTGAATGACGTAACCTCTAATGCTATATACCAGCTATATCTATATTTTGAACACAATATTTTCGAAATATTTTGTGGCAATATTTGAACCGACACTTTGTCACGAATGGAAAATATATTTATACGATAAAATTTCAAGCGTATTTCGTTGACCGAATTTTTATATTGTTAGTTTTTTTAAGGATAAATCAACGAGTAAGTACGATAAAATTAAAATTGCTGGGAAAGATTTTGAATTAAAAATAAACATTTTCAAACTTAGCATTAAGGTATATAAAACGAATAGAATATTCATTTGAAATACGGGGACGTATAAATTATTCATTCAATTAATTTGGATTTATACGTCGAATAAGAAACTCTAGTAAATCTTGTATGGAGATAGTTTAACTTGGGAGATAATTGAAACTAAATTTATATATGATATTCTGTTAAATTATTAAATAGTAGGTATATCTTGCTGGAACTCGGCGTGCTGCCGTTGCCATGTTCTTTTAACTAAACCCCAATTCTCGTAATTCACTTAATTTTACTTTTATTATATTAAATTATTTACACACTATAAAAGTACTAAAAAGAAAATGAATACTAGAAAAACTTAACTAGAAAAACTTTAATATTATAATTGAATCGTATTGTTATCATGAACTGATTTTTGGAATTTGGACCAACGGGTTTAACGTTAGTTTAGTTCGACTTGATAACTGTGTTATTGCAGTATTTAATTAGCAGAATCGACCTTCAGAATATAATAATATAAATATAATTATTAATTGCATTTTGTTTAGATTTATATAAATGATTGATTTTGCACATTGCCCGTTTGACTGCTGTGATAAAATTTTATAGTTTCCTGATTGTCAGTTGCTTGGAAGAAATTGCTGCATTGCAACATACCGCCTTTGTGTTTGTGCTAAGTGGTCCTCGTAATTTTAAGTTTCTTTGTTATACAGTATGAATGCATTAAATAATATTCATTCGTTAATTATTGCCGATTAAACGTGCCTACGTCATGATTTCCCAAATCACTAATGGTCGTTTTTCTTTTGTGAGGACGAATTCTAATGACTGACGGTCGAACACTCACACAACATCAAGCTAGCAGAGACAGCAACAGCATGTGAATAGGAGGGCTCTTAAATTTGATTAGCGTTTCAGTATTCGACCGATTGTATATCAAAATAACAATAACAGATGCGTGGGGCGTGACGCGTGGAGAGAACAGCTCGTGTCTGTCCAGGCCACTAAAATATATGCAAGGTTCATTGCAATTACATAATTACCTAATAATTCTGCAGTTTAGAACACCATAGTCTTCAATGTGAGAAGAGTAGAGTTGTAGAATAGTGTTAGTTTAATGTGGGTGAACCAGAAAAGGATCAATGTGTTTTTTTTTCAATAAAATCGACCAGGATACGAGCAGACGCATCGCCTGATGGTAAGCGATTACTGCCACCCATGGGAACGCGTAACATCGGCGGAGTTATAATAGTAAAAATCCCCAATCCCCCCTTGGGCCTCCGGCAAGCCCGGCGAAACACAACGCAAGCGTTATTTCACGCCAGTTTTTTGCGAGGCAATGGTATTTATCCGGTCGAGCCGCAAAGCTAGCCTCTACCACGATAATGTTTAAATAATGTATGAAAGTATGAAAACAGTAAAAGTAAATATTTTCTCTGATCACAACTAGATTCAATAAAACAAATCTAGTATGGGACTCACTCACACTCTATATTCTTCCTCGTATTCATGCCACTTGTTTTTCTGTGACAATTTTGATTAATGTTAATATCCTTAAAGTCATAGAAACAGTTAGGTTCTAATGGCTTGATAATTAAATTAGAGTACCTGGGTAACTGAGCTTTTCTCGGAGTTCTGATATATTTAGAAAATAAAAAGAATCACAAAAATCTTTATTTGACCGGGATTCGAACTCACCACATTCCGAATTTTCGAACAAAGCAAAAATTTTATCTACGCATACCAATCTGCCAACCGGACTGACTTAAAGAGTCGAAATTATTGATATTCTAGCTTTTGCCCGCAGCTTCGGTCGCGTGGGAGAGTGTTCGTGGCGAAAAACTTATTTCGCAAATGTACTTACCTACTGCAACATAGTAGGTAATATATTGCACGACGAAGGAAAAAGCATGTATAGCTTAAAAAAGCGAAATTTCCCAGGGATAAGACCTAGGTAGATCGATTTTTCTCCTCCAAAACTCCCTGCATACTAAATTCTTGGTAATACTTGCAGCCATTTCTGAGAAACCGATTATATATAGACAAGATTGTCTCGTTTAAAGTATAAGATAATACGTGTATAATAATAATAATAAATAGTAAATAGTTTTTATTTCATAATGCATATACCCATATTTTTATTTCTATATAATTACCCCCTTACCGATAAAAATATTTACACAACGGATAACTTAAACAACGTTGCTGTATTTGTCTGGTGCGTTAGAAAAGTCACTTCACAGACAAAGACAGCAACGTTGTTTAAGTTATCAATTGAGTAAATCTTTTTATTAGTAAGGGTAAGGGTAGGGTAAGGGTAGTATAAGAGGAATGCTATACTAAATTTCAGACTAATACTTGCAGCCGTTTCCGAGAATACAATAGTGTATCAATATAACTACATATATATCAAAATACAAGCTTTTGCCCGCGGCTCCGCCCGCGTAAATGCAGTATCCCACGAGAACACTGTACTTTGTCGGGAAAAAGTAGCCTATATTTTAATCCAGAACTTAAACTACTACCATACCAATTATCATTGATCATTTACCGGACCCAGCTTTCCACGCGAGTCCATTCATTTCCATTAAAAAATTTAAAAATAACATCTGGATTACCACACTGCATGCATTTTAATAAAGCTTCCGAAGCCCGATAATAATGTCTGAAAATAAATTGGCTTGATTTTTATAATTTGCATGTGAAAGAAATGTAAACACGATATTTGAAAATTGACGCTTCTCTGAATAATAATCTACTCATTTGGGATTCTTGTGTTCGAGAAATTCGCCCCGTTTCTTGAAGTCCATTATAATACACAAAAATATAGAGATACACAAGTACCAATTTATTAATCAAAATATTAGGTATGCCGAATTTAAAACAGAAATTTTCTAAGTTCGTGGAAAAAGCGTTGTGGCGTTGAGGATTTTTGTTGGTAAATCAAATTTTACGCTGTTAAGCTACAAAGCTTCAAGTTCTATTAATACTTCCTCTTCTTTAAAGTAAAAATAAAATAAAAAAATATTATTTTTAAAGTAAAAAATACCTTTAACACGATGCATTGATCGTCTGAACAAAATAAAAAGCTATTGTAGGTCCAAGAGAGAATTATTGAAGTAACTCGAGCGCATCACTTAAAGATGTTTAACTCTCTATAAATATCACTGCCAATCAAGATGTGATGAAAAATCAGTTTATTTTATTTGGAACGTTAAAAAAACTTAGTAAAATGTATCAACATTTTATCGGGCTTGTCAGATATTTGGCCTCAAGTAAGTTAGGCTTTTAAGCTATTAATTGTTATTATTTTATCCCATACTAGCTGTCCCGACAGACGATGTTCTGTTTTAACTATGAACTGGAATAAATAAATCACTAATTTACGCTACCAAAGAACGAACATCAAATGTTTCATAGGTAGGTAGTACTATTGTAGTATAGGAAAATTTTACAATATTTCTCACTGTTTGAAGCTTTCCTGAACTTTCACAATTATTACAAGACCAAAATTAGCCAAATCGGTCCAGCCGTTCTCGAGTTTTACAGACACATTAGAATTGCAATCCATTTTTACATGTAAAAGAAGATTATCCTCACGAGTGGATTATATTAGACTTGTGTTACGTAAACGTAATCTGTGCTTCGTATTCGTGATTAAAAAAAAATACAATTTCAAACCCAGATTTAATTTAAACCTGATATAGATTGCATAGATCTGGGACTGGGATTTGAAAGCTAGCAATTCGAAACGAAGCAGCAAGTTGCTCCTTTTAAATTATTTACTGCACAGTCATTTGGCATTCTGTCTGAGGATTTAGCTAATTCTAATACGCGAAATTCACAAATCTCGCGTTTAAGGAAATGAAAATTAGACGAAAATCACACTAACCACGCGGGACGGCATATAGTATATTATGATATGTTTAAATTCCAAGGCAATAATATGCCATTCAATCTAGTTATTTCATACCTTGCGATTTATAGAACATCTGATCCTTCAGTCTGATAGTCTCGACTAATAAAAACGGGGCGGAGATCCCTTTTTGATTTAGTATCCGTATCAACTTTCAAGCACATTTTTTTTGTTTAAATTGGGCGTCCCCCCACATGCCCCCACAAAAGCTGAACGGCGGGATCGAAAAATCTAAAAACTCATGATATGTAGTACATATTGTGATGAACTTTGAAGGAAAACTATAACGGCTTATATAACTTTGTTTGTTCGGGAGTTATAGAGGCCTAACTTGTTAAATGCGCTTACTTGCAAAACTTGGTATTAAAATAACTATTTAATAAATAAACATACTATTATAGAATATTGATATGATGGTAAGGAACCCTTCGGGCGCGAGTTTAACTCGCACTTGGCCGGTTTTTATTCCTGCTTCATATCCACTTCCTACGGGCAATGATTTCAAAACTAAGGATTAGCCTACATTTGACAGAACAAATCTTCATACAAGACAATGTTACGCCATCTTGATTTCACCATACCTCAAATGTCAGCCATCTTGATTTCACCTCTCCATCTACCTCAAATTTCAAAATGGCCCCAAATAACCGCAAAATGCCGTTTTTGCATCGATATGGCTGGTCTATAATACAATTATACCCACGGGAGTTAGATCAGGTTTTATTTTTGCACAGCGTTATAGGCGCAATGTAAATTCAAATAAGGCATTAATTCCGAGCATACCTCACAAAGTTTTACAAAGGACTTAAAACAATGAATGACAAAATATAACTTTAATAAATTTTGTATAATCCTTTTTTGTCTTCCGTCCCAAACTCATGAAAGTTTGTGGAGGTTGTTTGATATTCATTGTGCTTGAAGCTAATTTATATGAATTTTGATGGACGTTGGTTAAATCTGATGAGAACTAACTGTTTGCGTAGGGGTGTGGCTGTGTAGCTGTGTAAATTGTAGGGGAATTCACAAAAAAACTGACCTCAAGATGGCGGTCCTCACTTGACGTACCATCAAATTGCACACCCCGATTTTGTAATTATTTATTTTGATTATTGCCACTATAAATAAGAGCAATTATGAGTACACGTCTCGGCACGAATTTCTTTTAATCATAACATCAATAAATCATATTAGAAAAAAATAATAATATGTTAATAAACGCACGGTAGGTAGTGTGAGCTAACTGAGGTAGCGATAAAATTTTTAAGCAATAATAATTAATAGTAGACTGTTAGCCTAGGGTTGAAAAGAAGAAAGAAAGTAGTTAGACTATAGTCCGATTAGGAATAGATTCTTTTACCCGTGGCAAACACTCTACTTTTCATTTAGAATAAATATATCAAACAACATAAATATTCCAAACAAAAATGTAACTTTTAATTTCACGAATTGTCCTAATTTGACTATTAATTTTAAATAGGCATACATAGTTTAGATAAACAACTAGTTTTATTTTCCTCATAATATGAGGAAAATTAAACTAGTTGTTTATCTAAACTATTTATTGATAATAATATATTAGTAGTGCCTATTTAAAATTAATAGTCAAATTAGGACAATTCGTGAAATTAAAAGTTACATTTTTATTTGGAATATTTATGTTGTTTGATATATTTTGAGAAATTTGGCTGTTCTGGATCTCTGTAAAAGTAGGAGACTCTGGTATTTTATCAGACGATGGATTCCATCTCCATTAGATTGTTTTTTTGATATTTCTTTACTATTTGTGTAAACTCTTCTTTTACTATAAACGAGCGCTCAATATCTTCTTCTTCAGTCTTTGTTTTAGTCAGTTTTACTAATAATAAATCGCCTTGACTTTCAATGTCGTTAATTGACAAATTTGTGAGTTCACTGCTTCTGCAAGCGCCGCTTATACCGAGTATCAATACGACCCGTGAAAAACATGTAATTATTTAATATTTGTGTAATAAATACGTTCATATTTAGAATAAATCCATAAATACTTAGGTAAACTTACCTTCACTGCCAAATATATCTCGTCAGGAGCATCATTAAAAAAAAATTCCACCTCATGAGATGTGAAAACTTTAGATTTCTTACTCTTGAACCCCTGCGACTGTCTTTTCAAAAATGCTGTTAAATTATGAAATTTTTCAAATATACATTGTGTTTTACATTAAGTGTACTCTTGAGCATTGAATATCGGCTCCATACCGTTGAAGGCTGTAATTTGCTACACAGTCCATTAAAATATGTAAGAAATACACCTTCGGAAAACGATTTTATATTCTTGTCTTCTCGCCACTTCATAAAATCATTGTATGTGTTTATATATCTTTCTTTTGATATTTTTGGCAAAAGATTTTCTATGACACAATTTGCCTCGTCTGTAATGGGAATTGGTGTCAATATTTCGCTTGAACTCATTTTTAATATTCAATTCAAATCTTAGTACAAAAGTCCGTCACAGATACATACATAACAGATTTTAGTATCCCGCCAATTTGTGTTGACTTTTTAAATTTTAAATATGGAACTTGCCGCTCGCCGCGTAAAATTTGTCGCGGCACTCGCGGCTTATTCCACTCAAAGAAGTTTGCGCTAAATTCACACTGGCTGTTTAGAAAGTCATGTCATTTTTTAATAGTTTTTTTTTACATAAAACTCTTCACAGCTGACAGCAGTTCTATTTTAGAAGTTTTTACGGCCCTCGGGCCGGAATGAATTTGTATGAGTTTTTCCCTCCCTATGAAAGGAAAGCAGCATCTTCCACCCAATAATCAGATCAAAATTACACTACTTTCCGAGTATGAGAAATGAAAAAGAATATCAGTCCAGTTCTATTATAATTACGAAAAATAAAATTTCACTCATGTTTGTCACGATGAAACCGAACGTCAAAACTCATAGGCATTGACAATAATGAATACGTTTATGTGTGAACCAAATCCATGGTAGTGTGTGTCGCTGATATTTACAATAATTTAATGTATTTCTAAGTATTATTTTAAGAAATTTAAGCTTTTCGCACGCCTTCCTCGGCATAAACTTTAATTGTGCCAAATTTCACTCTCATTCGTACGCACAATTCTCGTAAAACCTGAAATTTTCGCTTCACGTGTTAATATATAGATAATTTAATTCTAGTTCAATTTTGCATAGTACTTAGCACAATAGTTACTTTAATAATTAATATTTAAAAATAAATCCTACATCTATTACTAATGTGAAAGTTTGTGAGGATAAATGGATGGATGTTTGTTACTCTCACGCAAAAACTACTAAACCGATTTCGATGAAATTTGGTGTGGTAGTAGTTTAGGCTCTACATTGAAATATAGGCTGCTTTTTATCCCGAAAAAGTATAGTATACCCGTATTCCGATATTTACGCGGGCGGAGCCGCGGGAAGAAGCTAGTTCTCCATAAAAAATTAAATTAATAGTTTTAGTAAGTAGTGAAGGAAATATTCTAATTAAACAGTACCATAGAATAAACATTATTGCCAACCGTATTTTCAGAAAGAAATTTCAATATATTGGTTTATGTTGGTTTCAATCAATTTTACTACCTTCTTCATATTGACTCTCTGTAATGAGTCCGCTCGCTCAGGGAGCACAATACCTCATATAAGTTTATACTTTTACGTTCATTTGTATCATAGTTTCACTATGACTATAGTACGTTAGTAATCCTACTATTATTATAAATGTGGAAGTGTGTGAGGATGGATGTTTGTCACTCTTTCACGCATAAACTATTGAACGGATTTCGAAGAAATTTGGTGTGGATTATGCTCTTAGCTCTTAGCTTATGCTCTGGATTAATACAAAGGCTACTTTTTATCTCCAAAAAGTGCTGTGTTCCCGTGGTATACTGTATTGACGGAGCCACGGGCAAAAGCTACTATATAATATAGACTTTGGATTTTCGTTAGTAGTTCATAAACTTTAAATAATTAAAAGAATTTTGAAAAAAAAAGAGCAGGTAATTCGTAAAGCCGAATTCGATTCGTATTTCTAATTAAATACTCGAAACTAACGAACTCTATCCCCATTATTTATTTTATTCTTATTTAGTCAAGGACATAAATAATAACTGTAATTTGACGCTGAAAGTATGTTGAAGGTGTGTTATTACTTTATAAAACACTATTATATGCGACGCACGGCGCATACGCCGTCATATATTTTTACGCTGAGCTCATTATCAAAAAATCACGCGCGGAGAGTGGATACACATTTTCAGCTTTAAAAATAGTTATCAATAATAGAAATAAATGCTGTATAATTGAATAACTGATAGAAATAATTTTACTACGAGAACAATTCGGGACGAGTACGAATTCCTTACCCTATTACAAATGGACAGATTAAAGAGCTGTATTCTAGGAAATGTGTTATTTCTGACGAAGTTATATCATGTATTCGTCAGAAATAACACATTTATGTATACATACATATATATATATATATATATATATATATATATATATATATATATATATATATATATATATATATATGACTTTTATACAAATTAATTATTAAAAAAAATGTGATTTTGATCATTTATAGTAATCACTAGTAAATACCAGGCATATAAAATATTGGAACTCTACCGAAGCCTATAATTATAAACCTGTAAAATGTAGTAGACAATATACATCATCATAATAATATCTATATACTAATACGTGAAGCAAAAACTTTTAGTGCATTTGTATTTTATTAAATTTGGCTAATACTTTTTAAATAAGCTTAGAAATAACATATTACAATTTTAAAAAAGAACAACAATACACACTACCTCAGATTATTAACACACACTACCGTGCGTTTGATAGATACAATTTTGTTACTCGTTGATGTTTGTAAATATGCGTTTGATAGATACCTACATTAAAAAAAAATCTATCTAATAGGCAAAAGAAGCCCTTATAAGTTTAGACTAAAAAAATGTGAATTATTGTGGGCGAATTTCGACACAGTGTGACTATGATGAAGTATGATTATGATGAAGTAAGTACATAATACTTAATATACAAATTGTATTTTGATCAAGTTGAAGTTGTAATATAAACATAAATCATATTTCGTTTTACTTCAAACATTATAATTTAAACGAAAACAGAAATGATTAAGACAAATCGAATTAGTGGACGAAATCGTTTCGAACGTGGCAGACATTTTAACATTATAGGAATTTTCTATTTTCTTTAAAATTCCAATGAAATTGTATATAAAATATATGTAAAATATATTTTTTTATTTTCTTGTAAAATTTAAATAAGCTTTAAATATTAAAACAACATAGATAATGAATTACATAACCTAACCAAGAGCGTAATGACCAGGAGGTCAGGAGGGTTCCGTAGCAACCAACGCGCAATAAGTTTCTTACAAAAAACTCCCAAAAGTTTTTGTCCGATTTCGCCTTAAATAATTTTCCTATTCGATTCGATAACTTACTCTGAAATATCATGTATGAAAAGTCATGTATTAAACCTCGCCTTTTAAAAGAAACCTATTCGGCGATACCCCACACGATGGGGTAGAATGTAAAAAAAATTATACCCACTTCGCACGTAGGGGAAACTTCAAGCCACCCCTAAATTACAAAATTATGAATATTTTATAACGCCGAAAAATAAGTCTATAATATTCAATCTAAAACTGTACTTTTCGTGTCTGTATATTCATAATTATCGAAGGGAGGATGGACGGACAGATAGAGCGAAACTATAAGGGTTCTTGGTAGTTATTACGGAACCCTAAAACGAAGTATTATCCATATTTAGGCATAAAAAAACTTGTATAAAGTATTATTACAATGTGTAATATACTTAATATTTTATTTTGTCGTTGCAAAAAAGTTTAAAATACCTACCCAATTAAATGCAAAAGAATATTTAATTTACCCAATGATGTGTAGATAACATATAATAGATATACTTCCTAAAATTCTATGTAAAAAGTTTTATATTACAACTGAAAATCCATATAAAAAGGAAAGGTATTTACTGTGAATATTATCCCCGGTTATAAGTGACGATAAATTTTCGTCGACATTATTTTCCTGTACGGGTAAGCATATGGGGCATACTAAATGCGCACCGAAATGTAATATATTAAAAATCAACAGCCTAATGTATGCCCTTCAGAAGGTGTGTAGGCCTCGAAGTCTATCTTGAGTGAAGGTGAAGAAAGTACATCGTTAGTAATATTAATAATTTAGTGCCTCATTAAAATGACCAAAGATAAAGTTTTTTCTTTAGTAAATCTGAAACCTTGATTATCAGAATACCACGGTATATTTTGTTTAAGTCATTTAATTTCATAGGTTCATGGTCGGGAATTAAATATTTTTTCGGGCCAGCGTATAATGAAATAATAAGTATATTTTTTGTTATTGTATAAAATTATTATTCATCATATTATTAATTATCATTTTATTTATTATGTTTTCTGGGGGTTAATAAATTGAATAAAGTTTACATAAGTTTTAGATACAGTTAGCCAGTAAGATAACTTTATTTAAACATTCTGTTCCTTACTAATAAAAATATTTACACAATGGATAACTTAAACAACGTTGCTGTCTTTGTCTGTCAAGTGACTTTTGCAACGCATCAGACAAAGACAGCAACGTTGTTTAAGTTATCCGTTGTGCAAATCTTTTTATTAGTAAGGGGGTCTGACTATTACAGTTATATACTTTACCAAATAACTGTAACTTATGTGAACTTTAACTTCTAGTTTAAAACTATTTATCATGAAGGGTATTAATCTATTGGGATCAGCCAAACTTTAGAAACGTTGAAATAAACGTAGTACATCTAGTTTAGTCTAGACGGAATTATTTTGAAAACACTTTAATATAAATATATGAATAAAACAGATGAATTATTTGGCATGCATAATAATATTTGGCATTCATACACATAACGTTTGACTTTAAACTATGAAAAAAATTCCAGACCCTTCTCGTGGAGACAGTTTTAAAAATGGTAAACAGAGTCGTTTTATTTTAGGAATGATTTACTTATCCTAACATATTTTAATCTAATAAATAAAACTGAATCATAAATAGAATCATAAAACATCACATGATACTACTAGACTTGTATTATCATGTACCATAAATTTAATATTTGTTTCATAAAAAACCCATTAAACAAATAACAGAAAAATTATCAAAATCTCTCGCAATATATGACACCTAGCATTACACAGTTTTCATAGCCACTAAACACGTGGTCTAAACGATAATTATTGTGTTTATTAAATCTCAAAGAAACCTGTTCTTTGAGATTAAATTGTGAAAAGATTAAAGTTAAAAAGATTAAAAGATATTTAAAAGATTTATTGAAAGTTAAAAGTGGACGTAATTTCGTAAGACAAATACCTAATGATACCTAATAAAAAATTTATAAAACCGCCTTTTCTTGAGGGTCTGTGCTAAATGTCTGTATTATTGCAATTCAAATAATGTACAGAGTAATGAAATCTAATGAAACTCCAGTATTTTTCATTTCCCATTGTCCTAGTTTTGGGGGTTTTTTTCGACAAGGCGGGAGAATGAGGGTTTTTGATATTTTTTCTGCCGTTAGGGGGCAGACCCAACTCACACAAAGCGTCATCTGGTGGCGTCGTAAGTGGTATCAAAAACGGTTAATAAGAATTTTCGATTCTTTTTCTGTCACCAGGCGGCGCTTGGTACCACGACGGTCCTTGTCGTGTCAGATGCCACGAATTTAAAAATCCACATCAGCTGACGTTTCGCCTCACGTTATGGTGCCTCGGCGAAACAAGCCGGTTTTCTGTGAGGCCGTGCTGTAGCGAAACAAGCTGGTTTTCTGTGAGGTATCTCCGGTCGTGCCATATTTGTGTGCAACATGGCTATCTCACAGTTCAATCTCTTTATCGGGGAGTGTAGTAGACAGACAAATTTAAATGTCAATTGCGTATTTCAAGTAAATAAAAAATTGAAGTTTCAATAAATTCTTATTAATTATATTTAACATATTTGGCTTGTCTTAGATTTTTTAAATTAAAAAACATATTTTCTCATGCATGTTTTAAAAAAGTATCAAAGGGACACCCTTATCACATTTCCGTTGTAATTAATTTCTGTGTTCGGAAGCAAGCCGCACGCCCCTCGGGCTTGAAATCAAATAGCTTATTCAAAGGTTTAGTGTCATTTCACCAAAGCCTGTGAAAGTTTATCGTTGATTAGATATCATGTCATCTCTCTCGTTTTTCATATTAACGAAAAAGAAGGGGTATAATATTTAGACAAACGATTAGTACTAACAGGCGTTGGTGAAATTGGGATTTGATGTTACAGACTCGGTTATCCGGACTTTAGGGTTCAGTGAAGACTTGTTTATCCGGGCATCAGGGATCGCGATTATCCGGACTGCCGAATATGAACAAAATAAACCCTGTAAAGCGCCTAAAAATTGTGTATTATCCGAATGTCGAAAATGAGTGCACATTATTCAGACTTCTATATAGCTTGTGTAACTGGTTCTCTACAAAAAATTTTCAATGGAAACTATTAATCACGTGTGTGTAGTCATAAATCATACGTTTACTAATAGAAACTGTTTTCTAGCTGATAAGCATACTGCGTAGCTTTGTGCTTTGTGCAATATTAAAATTATAAATATATAAGTAAAACAGTTCGTGAATCTCACATTCTAATAACAATAGTATTGTTAAGGTAAAAGGCTAACTTAAATTTTACGAACATTTTCATACAAAAGCTGACCGCAGGCGTTTTTCTGTCAGCAGATAGTGACGTAAACAAATATTCTGTGATAAGCCATAAGGAAAAAAACATAAAACCTTCATCATCGCTTTTGATAAAACGGCACTTATACTACAAAAAATATACTACAAAAAAATAACATCTCTTTTCCACTGAGAAACGTGGAGGAAATGTATTTAAGTATTGGCATATACAATCGATGGTACAAAAAGATTCTTCGGTCGATTGATAGAGTTTTGGAGGTACCAGAGTTCCGGGTAGGTGGGTAATACTCAATTGCCCGTCTTCTTTACATTAAAAATAAATACCAATTATTTTGTATTCAAAATGTCACAGAATATTACGAATACTTATCTTATATCATGCATGGAAAAGAAACTACAAAGTTGCGCCCTTGAATGCGTAGATAAAAGAAAAGTATATATGGGGCTCTTCCTATCCCGTTTATCTAGATAAGCCATTTTTTTATCCAGACACTGTTTATTGAATATTGATAAAAGTATAATAGAAAACAAAGAAACTTTCTGTATTACACGTAACGACTAACGTAGTAATTTATAAACTTTCCTCCTTTATGGTCTTACTGAAGCTGAACTCTACGTAGATTATAGTATAATGCCAGGGTAAAACAGGGCAATATTTTTATTGTTTTTGTTAAACTAATACTTGGCAATTCAACTCAGATTTTCTTAGCCATATTATTAGGCGTAGTTAAAACGCAGACCAGCTGCGACAGGTCATTCAGAGGTTTTTTCACGGATTTGTTTGTTATTATTTGTTTATCGGGATATAGTATTTCTCTTATACAATCACGTACTCTTAAGCCATGGAATTGAAAAAGCAAACCGTAATATTTCGATGAAACAACGTCCCTTTACTTGAAAATAACTTGCGAAAAATGAAAAAACTTTGTTAAATTCATTTGAGAGAAGGAGACTCTTCTCAGCTCGACGCCGGGCCCCTGAAAAGGGCCTTGGCGGATTACCAACGTCAGGGGCATAGCCCCTCTAATTGGGATGACGCGCCCAGTACGAGTACTGGGCGCAAAGAGTCAAGTTTTTTGGGAAGACCCCCCGCGGCAGAACGCGGGGGAAACCCGTGGGGGGGCAGCCAACAAAACAAGGGAGTGTCGTCATGCCAATCCAGGCCCAACCGAAACCGGCGGTCGGCTCCAAGCGGCGCGTGGGGGTCCCGACCCGGGGGCCGGGAAACGTGTGTGGTTCCACTCCCTCACGCGCCGCGTTTACCGGACCGCGGACGCGAACGACCTGGGGAAAGGGGGGAAGTCGAAGGGGAAAGACTTCCGGGCCCCGACTTTATTTGTCAGGGGGAAGGTGCGTCAAGGAGGCGACGGGGTGGCAAGAGGGCTGCCACTCCGACAGGCTCCAGACGATTTGTTGAAGTTTACACCGGCAGGTTTAGGTTTCTACCGGTGTAGGGAAAGGAGCGGGGGGGGATTGTGATCCCGCGAAGGTGGAGCGCCTGTACAGGCGCCTCGGTGTGGCGCATGTCATTGCGCCGGGACTCCTCCTCTTCGAGGGCGGTGTTCGGGCGCGCCATTGCGCCTGGACTCCTCCTCTTCTGGGGTGGGGGGGGCACATCATTGCGCCCGGGCTCCTCCTCTTCGGGGGTGGCGGGGGTCCGATGGGGCTGCCGGCGGGACAGCGTCCCTCGGCAGGATGTGGCGGTCGGGCGGGCGGGCGTGCCACGGCGCCAAGTCGGTCAGCTCGACAAGACGCGAGGCATCCGCTCGCGCGAACATGTTGGTGGCGAGTCGGGCCACGGAGGCCTCCACGCTCTCCATCCTAAGATCCCTCTCGATGGTGGAGTTGCGGACGTACCAGGGGGCGCCCGCAATGTAGCGCAGCACCCGGTTCTGGGCTCTCTGCAGCGTCCTCTTCTGGGGTGCAGAGAGCAGATGATGCCACGCAGGTGCTGCGTAGGTGAGGCGGGACCTAATGTAAGTATTATACAAGGCCGTCCGCATGTTGAGGGGGATCTGAGGAGAAGAGAAGACGGAGTGCAGTTGCGCGGTGGCCGATTTGGCCTTCGCCACTGCGTGCTGGCGTTGGGCGACCATGGAGAGACGGCGATCTATGATGACACCTAGATATTTCGCCGTTCTTCCCCATGGTATCTCGGCGTCTCCGATCTTCAGAGGAGCTGGGAATCCCGTTCTCGTGGTGACGGCGAGCGCCTGGGACTTACCTGCGTTCACAGACAGTCGCCAGTTGCTCAGCCAGTCACGGAGAAGGTCCAGCGTCCTCTGAAGTTTCAGGGCGGCATGATCGGGCGTTAGCGAGGTGGAGATGAACGCCGTGTCATCGGCGTATAGCGCTGCGGTTGTACCCGGGTCCTTTGGCACGTCGCTGGCGTAGAAGTTGTACATGCTTGGCGAGAGCACGCTGCCTTGAGGTACGCCGGCGGTGATGGGACGCTCGCTGGAGAGAACGCCGTCGACACGCACCCTGAAGGTGCGGCCGGAGAGAAAAGATGCCATAAGTCTTACCAGAGGGGGTGGGACGTTGGCTCGGATGAGCTTGAAGAGCAGACCTTCATGCCAAACACAGTCGAACGCCTTTTCCATGTCGAGGAAGACTGCGACCGAGGATTCTTTCTTGTTGGCCGCAACGGACAGGTGGTGGATGACCCTTACCAGCTGGAGAGTGGTGCTCAGCTCCGACCGGAAGCCGAATTGGTCCTTGCGAGGAGGGAGGTGAGGAGCAAGGTGCTTGAGGAGAAGGACTTCAAATGTTTTTGAAATGGTTGAGAGGAGGGTGATGGGGCGGTAGCCCTCTGCCCTTCTCAGGTTCTTATGGGGTTTGGGGATGGTGGTAATTATCCCCAATTTCCAGGTGGTGGGAAAGTGTCCGGTCCTGACGATTCCGTTGAACAGACGGGTCAGGGCGGCCACCGTCCTGAAGGGGAGATGACGAAGGGCAGAGTTGGGAATACCATCTGCTCCGGGGGCCTTCTTGGGTTTAAGGCGTGCGATCACCTTCTGCACTTCCCTCGGAGAGAAGGAGAAGGAGGGGGGGGAGGAGGGAGAGAGTAGGAATACCTTTACCTCCTCGGAGACCGTTCGGGCGTGGTCCGTTGCGGTCGTTGGCAGTGGTGAAAATTGGCGCTCGAGGTGTTCAGCATGAATCTCTGCTCTATCCTCTGCACGGTACCTTAAATTACCATCCGGGTGGAGCAGGGGGTAAACAGGGGCAGTGGCTCTGGTAAGACTGCGGCAAAAACGGTGTAGGGAGGGCCAGTCGTCACCCGCCTCCTGGATGCGTCGGGTCCAGTTTTCCGCACTGAGGAGCTCTAACTTAGATCTTACCTCAGCGGTGAGGCGGTTGAGCTGCGTCTTCAACGCTGGGCATCGGGTGAGTTGCCATCGTCGTCGCAGGCGCCTCTTGTCGGCGATCAGGTTCGCTAAGTGGCGAGGTAACGGGGGCCGCATGTATTGGCGGTGGGTGGGCGGCTGGGTAGCCGCATCCATTGCAGCTGCAATCGCCCCGGTGAGCTGCTCCGTCATGGCTTCGACGGTTTCAGCAGAGTTCACCGGGAAATTTGGAGTGTTCTCGTGCAGCTGCAAGGAAAAGGCGTCCCAATCTCGGACTGGGTATGAGGGGAGGGGAGGGACACTAACCGGGGAGGCTCGGATGGTGGCCAGGACCGGGAGATGGTCGGAGCCATGAGCCACGTCGAGTACCTCCTGGTGAAGGTCGCCTGCGATGCGATGGACGATTGCCACGTCCAGGACGTCAGGGGAGTACGAGGGGCTCTCAGGGTAGTGGGTGGGGGTGTAAGTACCCACCACCGTGTACCCAACTCGTACGGAGTCGGTAAGCAGTCGTCTGCCGTCCGCGTTTGGCGCGCGGGAGCCCCACTCGGGGTGCTTACAATTTAGATCTCCGGCAATCACAGTCGGCTCATCTGATATGAGCCTGTGGATGTCGGAGATATCTAAATGTGACCCCGGGGGCTTGTAGCACGCGAATATGCGGGTGCGGTGGGTGCCGAGTGCCACTTCGATGCCCAGCGCATAAAGGGAAGACACCGAGGGGGTTGGGAGGAGTTGGTGGAGGATCCTCCTGCCGACCAAGACAGCAAGGCCTCTACACGCTATCGCTCCGCCGAGATAGTCCTGGCGGTATACGATGTACCCAGGAGCATGAAATCGGTCCGAGGGGGAGAGATGGGTTTCGCTTAAGAGCGCGATGTCAATCTCCTGTTCCCTGAGGAGATGACGGATCGGAGCCATTTTTCCGCGGACCCCTCGGACGTTCCAATGAATAATTCTTAACGAGGATGGGGCGTGGGAAGCCATTTGGTTATTAATTTAGTAGCGAGGGAGGCCCCTTCAGGGAGGGCCGACAAAAGAGTAGTAAATATGTCTTCCCCGGCCTGAATTTTGGAAAATATATCCAGGGCCAGGGAGAAGAGAGCGCGAATTAGTTCGGCGGTGGATTCAGGGGCCTCGGGGGCCTCTCTCCTGGGACGACGCTGAGATGGCGGTGGGGCGATTGCTGGCAGGGTGGCGGCAGCTGCTGCTGGATTGGCAGGCTCGGTAACGACCTCGGCCACTTCGGTAGTTGTAGTGGCCGCCGGAACCTTGCCCGAGGCACGAGAGGTGCGCGGGGGGCGCGGGACGCGCTGGGGTAGGGGGGGGGGCGACAAGGTAGCATCGGCCTTAGGGAGCGGAAGCGCGAGGGGCTCGTATTCCGAGTCCGTTGCTGCCGCAGAGGTGGCTCCGGACTTGGGGCCCTTCTTCTTCGTCCTCATTCTAATCCTCTTCTTCCGTACAGAAGGGGTGGGGACTGTGGATGACGCGGGACGGGGGGTAGGGGCGTTGGCCTCGGCCATAAGAGATGTGGCCGTAGGCGGTGGGGGGGGGACCTCTTTCTCCGTAATGGGAGGGTCATGACTTACCCGGGGAGCACGATAAGTGCGGGCAGTAGGTCCTGCACGGCGGTTCCGGGGGTTCCGGGACTCTCGTTTATAAACCGGGCAGAGTTTGCTATTAGCCGGGTGGGCCCCTTGGCAATTGACGCAGGTGGGCTGTTCGGTGTGTGGGCGGGGGCAGTCAGCTGCGCGGTGCTCTTCGCCGCACCTGACGCACGCCAGCCTACGATGGCAGTTCCGGCTGGAGTGTCGGAACTGCTGGCAGCGATGACATTGGGCGGGGCCGTCCTTGCCACGCCAGGCTTCCACCCTAATACCTGGCATGTGAAGAAGCTCCGTAAGTTGGTAGATCCCGGGGAGCAGGTCCGGGGTACGCTTCAACAGCACGAAGTATACGCAGCCGGGGCGGTCCTTCCTGGCCAGGATCCGGGACACGTACTCGACTTCGTAACCCTTCTTTTCGAGCGCGGCGGCAATGGCATCGGTGGGAGTGTTGACCGGCAGGCCGCGGATACCTACCTTAAGTCCACGGTCCTGCGGTAGCGCGTAAGAATACCAGCTTACGTGCTCGGTCTTGCTCAGGTCGTCCAGGTATTTTTGGACGACACGGTATTCTTTTTCCCCTCCAGGGGTAAATTTGACCCCTAATCCCAGCGGCTTCGCGTTGGGGGGGTGGCCGAGGAGCTCCGCAAGGTTGCTGAAATGCCTCACCCAGTCCTCCAGCTTTTCCACGATGAGTGGCGGGCAGCGGGGTGCGGGGGGAGGCGGTGGCGAAGTCACATTCCGCGATGGTGCCGCGGTTGTTGCCGTGGTTATGTCCATCGGCGATGCGGCCCTCGAGGATGGGGGCGGTGGAGTTCCGGTGGGGGCAGCAGTGGTCGCTGCTGCGTAGGAGGCCGGGCGGTCAGCGCGTTTGGCAGGCGGCGAGACATCAGAGGACACCTCCTGTCGCTGCCTCTTGGTTACCTGCACGGGCGGGGCGGGGGGCGGGGGCATGGTGCTCGACGAGGGAGCCGGTACTGGGGCCCTCGGAGCAGGCACACTCACCCCTCTTTGATCCTCTTCGGGCGGGGAGGCCGGCGAGGGGAGGGCGAGCTGTGGGCTCGCAGTAGATGGTGTGGGCGGTGGGCGCGGGGCGCTCACCTCCTCGGTTCGGCGCACAGGGCGCGGTGGAGAGGCCGAACCCTTATCGGCTGGGCGGTGCGGAGGCCCAGACTCGCGGCGGGTCGCCGTCGGAAGGCATTGGGGCGGGGGGGTGTCAGTACACCCCCGCGAGAATGCCGAAGACGGCCCGGGGCGAGCGGTATCCTTGCCGCTCAAGCTGGGCTCGGTGGCTGAGAGGAACGCGCGCTCGGACGTACGCGAGCTCGACCTCGATGAGGTGGCGCTACGCGACGCACCGGAGCTGGCGCGGGAGTGGCTGGGGCGGTCACGGCTATGTGGCCGTGAACCACGGTCAGCCATGGTGTCGGGGCACTAGTTTAGCGTCCACCGTATTTTAGGGACATACTTGCAATGTCTATTATAACGACACTAGCATAAATGTACACGTATTCAAAACAATTAATAATAAAGTACTCACAGTCACACGATAGGTCTTCACACAACACAGGTAACACTAAACACACAACACGTATTCAGTGTCTAAGTAGTCACTATAAGTGTACGTACTTGCACGGTGATAAGGAGAGGCTGTCTCCCCGTGACCCGACGTTGGAAACAAGTTTCCAACGGAAGGTCAAAGGCAGTGCAACCCCTCAGCAAGGCGGCAATCCGCTCGCTATTCTTACGAATAAAGAGAAGATTGACGATCGCGAATGGGGTATAACGGCACTGCACTTAGGGGCGGGTCGACACGAGCGTGGAGTGAGCGAGTCACTCGACACGTTCCGAGCGGGACGGCACTACCGCGGAGTGAGCGAGTCACTACGACGCGGATAACGCGAGACGGCACGAGAACGCGGAGCAACTGAGAGAGCACTAGCACGCACGAGAGACAGGACGATCCTCTTAAATTCATTGCGAAAGCTACGCAGGCGACATTCGTAAGCCTTATGCTTATCAGGGGATTTGTTTCGCAAATAATATCACAGTACTTTCAAATATCAATTACTCTTTCGCACCTGCCGTAAGTCTGATAGTTTGAAACAATATAATCGGACTGTTTACATTTTTGCGACACATCTTATCTATACAAATAAATAAATCTGAAGTGTCTGTTTGTAATTTTAAATTAACAGCTTTTCACTTAATGCATATGAAAGTAGGGACATTACACATGTCTTCGAATCTTGTCTACATAGATGTAAACACATTTTATATGTAAAAGTCATTGAACTAGCCCCAGCAACACGAGACGCTTGTTGACTGAGCAAAGTGGCTGTCCCGCTGATATACCACCTATTTATAGCTAATGTTGTCTTTCGAGGTGGATTTTCAGGCTGACATATCAAGACTACGCCATGGGCTAGCTGATAGCTTACTTGGTAAAACTATAACAGTACGTTTAGACTTTAGTTTTTAGTCTTACCCTATAAAACTTTAAGAGTAGTAAACAGTCAGAAATATAAGTAGGAATAATATTTAAAACATACTTTTATTTAGTTTGATACATCAGAGAAAATTATTTTTTCTCATTATGATGGGCCGCATAATTTTCATTCGTTATTCGTATTGTAATGACACAATAGGCATGTTGCTTAGAAATTTGTTTTCTTCGTTCGTCTATTCATTGTTAAGCAATCTAAAGCGCAAATCTTAAAAATAACGAAGGTACAATTCATACAAACAACATAAATTTGCAATATGAAAGAGAGAGATATATAGTGACCACAACTTGTGTTTATGATAACTGACTGCAACAGTCAGTTATCATAAACAATGTATGGCGAGAAAAGGTCAATTCTGCTAGTTAAATTCTGTAATAATACAGTTACGATCCAGTCCTATTTTGAAACTGCAAAATGGTTTTCTCATAAAATTCAAACCCGTATTGATTGGTCCAAACTCCAAAATTAAGTTTATGATATCAAGATTTTAGTTGCGTTTACCTAAATAACTATTGCAATTAGATGTATCTCCGTAATCCTTGCTTAGTGATTATACAGTACGCAATTGCTCGACAACATATTGACAATAAAAATACTTCATAGCCATAAAATTGCTGCAGTCTGCAGTAAACAATTTGCAGAAGGTAGAAAATTTGTTAAAATGTTAGATCCAATGAGGGGTGTTTGATATTTTTTTTGCCGCTAGGGGGCAGACCCAACGCACACAAAGCGTCATCTGGTTCTGTAAGTGGTGTCAAAACGGTCAATAATAATTTTCGATTCTTTTTCTGTCACCAGGCGGAGCTTGGTAGACCGACGGTTCTTGTCGTGTCAAAAAGCTGTCAGATTTCACGAATTTAAAAATTCTCATTAGATGCCAATGTTTGTCTTCGAAACATCGGAAAGTCAACCGTGTGGTCTTAGCCGTCCCACTTGTTAGCAAACGAATATACTTTGATTACTTTTACTATGTCTCGATTCACGACTAACAGTTTTATAAAAGGCAAGAACTAAATTTTTTACAAAAAGATCCATTAGCTTTCGAGTTTTATTATTTGGCATCGGCCTCAATCTCTTTGCCAATTAGTCACGTGAGTTGTGCCTAGTATATTATATCTGTATAGGTAATACCCCTTATCAATAAAAATATTAACACAACGTATAAGATAATCAATGTTGCTTTCTTTGTCTGATACGTTAAAAAAGTCACTTGACAGACAAAGGACAGCCACATGGATTAGCGTATCCGTTGCGTAAATATAAATGCGTCGGATGGGCATGTGAAAAGTCTATCCGACGCCTGATCGCTAGCCAGTCGTGTCGGTCATCTGTCCCACCGATATACGAGAGTAAAGGAACAGAGAGTGCTCTTGTGTATTGCGCACACACTTGGTCACGAAAAAATAGCTCCTGCGTAGCTGGTCTGGTTTCAAAGAAACGTCGACCACCGTTACAGAGATAAATGTGCGAGCTATTATTATTAATTATTATTTGTTATCATTGTTCATTATTGCAAGTACATATTCCTATCTTCCGGAATGAAATTTTAGGAACGCTTTACCTTATTTTATACATAACATACACAACATGAGTGGTCTAATAAGATGGTCCTTATTCTGTCATCATATATTATTGTCCCCAAAGAATTTAATATCCGTATAGCGACTAGGTATTTCAGTACAGTTGAATGTTGATTTATGGTTGTAGAGGAAAATATTCGGAATGTAGAGACGTCACTAATCCCAGAACGTACCACAGCAACACGTTCTACTGGTTATTGAAAGAACGTTTTGGAGAGTTCATTTTAAATTGCAATTATCGTAAATTTGACGTAGTTTTTACTATTTCAAAATATAGGTATTTATTTCTAATCAACTAAAGATAAAAATATACCAACTTTTACACACATGCAGATAACTGGAAGAACAAAATGGAACAGGGTTTCCCAAATCATTTATATATTAATACGTGAAACAAAAACTTTTTACTCTGTTTTACATAAATTATGCTGACGGAGGAGTATGAAATTTGGCACAGTTACAGTTTATATGGAGAAGGAGCTGCACTAATATTTTTTTGAAATATACAATAAATTAATTAAAATAACGTTGCTAGCTTAGATAAATTACTCACACATCTACGCGTTGCTACGTTTGACATTTGTATAATAATTATTATACTATATATTATAGACATATTCAATAGACAACATTATACATAATTTGTATAATGTTGTCTATTGAATATGTCTTTCATATTCAATAGACAACATATTTTTTTTTTCTTTCGTATCTAAGAGGAAAAAGGAACCTTATAAAATTCAATCTTAAAAATTTGGTAATGAATTATGGTCGAATATGGACCATTACTAATATAAAAAATGCGAAAATTGTAAGGGTGTGTGGATGCGTGTTAATGTGCAACACTATGCATATAATTAGTTTGTAGCCTTTACGCACAGGCTACTTTTATCCAGGAAAAATGTACGCTTTCCGCGCTATTATACTTTCTACGTAAACGGAGCCACAAACAAACCTAGTTATTTTATATAAGCTGGTATTTCGAAGCATCTAGCAGTAATCTGCTGGACATGACACGCTAAGATTGGCGTAGGATTAAGCTCCAAAGCTAAGAGCTCGTACGACGAGTTGAAATGTCAACAGATTACCAGACTTGCCTGATAAATAGCTTAGTGAATACTGCTTTATTTTTTTTATTAAAACTGATAAAATAAGTGAAAATGTAATTCCATGACTAAGAATTTTCAGTGACATTAGGGTTATTAGTTATAAGAGAATTTTAAGTTGTGAAAATGGAACAAAGATATTAACTGAGAGGAAATGTTTTTATAACCACTCACAACTACATTTCAGTAGTTCGAGTGACAAATAATTTTCATTAACTTTAGAGTAAAGATGATGAATAGTCATAATTTTTCAAATGTAGAGTTAAAAAGTATGAAGATATTCTTAAGAAAAGTAGACAATAAATTCCAATTCAAATATGCACCGTACTACTTACTGAGACTGCAAACCACAGAAATAGTGAACATCAACTCACGTTCGGAGTTTTGGCGTGAATGTGGAATAGTGAAGTTGTGATTTTGTTTGTGAGTTGTGTAAGATGTATTTCTCCAAAAAATTGGAGTTGTTTCCGTTCTTAATGTAATATTGATAGAAAATTTACGATTAAATATTCGTTAACGGGCACAAGTGTGTGCAATTAGTTGTACAATCTCAAAAAGTATTATATTTTGTGTTCCTTCCTAAACTCCCGAAGTTTCTGTAAAGCGTCTACCACTTTTAGGCGTGCGGGAGGTTGACGAAAAGTCACTTAGAAACAGGAAATACCGACCACGTTGAGCTGAGTGGCTAAAGTACATGATACCTTACATATTTTTGGTCGCTGAATCCGAATATAAAATTTATCTCTAAAGTAACAGTATCATCGAAAAATATGCAGTTTTTGTGAAAATCGCGAAATAATAATTTGTAATTTTTCCGTGTTCAACTCTATGTTATTTCAACAGTTATTGCTATTTTCTAATAAATCTTTTACAGTGTATTCCTGGACTATTTAAAAAGAAGAAAAAAGAAGAAGAAGAAGAAGAAACAAGAGGTTATTTGTGTAGAAAAAATAATTAGAACCGGAGAGATGAGCGTTTAAACATTAATAGTACTAATAACCGCATGATTGACTTTAAATTGAAATGTTGAGCGATGAAATTTTAAAATTCGAATTTTAAACTAAATAAAAATAAAAAATTTAATTTTAAACTTTATTTTTTATACAGCCATAAAGAATAAGCTACAAGGAAGTTTTTGGATATGTATGAAACATATCCAAAAACTTCCTTGTAGCTTATTCTTTATTGGTTAAATATTAATTAGGGGACAAATGGAAAGAGTTTTAAGATTCACGTATCAAGCGCGCGCTCGCTGCGTGTACAATGAAATTGAATTTTTGGACAACCCTTTATTTTAGCATTACAAATGCCGTCTAAAAAGTCACTTAGAGCAAAACAAATTTCAGATCACGGGGTCAGCGACCAAAAATATGTAATACCATCATCGGTATCATGTCCTTTAGCCACCCAGCTCACCGCGGTCGGTCCACCTTGTTTTTCGGCCCATTCCCTACTCGCCTATTTACCGAATCGACAGACTTAACTCATTCACTGCACTCACAATTTTATTTGGACTCTGACGAGACTTTGGACTTGACGATTTAGAAATAAACTGTTAAAAACTTAAGCCAAAATTCTATTTTATCGCCTTTTTCACTTGACATTGGCTATGGTTTTATGCCCATTTGCAGTTTTAACATATCGTAACTGTATTATTGCAGGATATAATTAGCAGAAACTTCAGTATCGAATTTGCACTACCCTTAGGGATTTAAAGGGATATAAAATATAACAGAATAAAATTATTACAAAAGACCGGAAAAGTCACATTTACAGAAAATGAAAACACTTGACACCAGGTGTTTTTCTGAAATAAAATAAACAAATTTATCGCCGTGAAACGAGATATGAAACGCAGTTCCTTTTTCGATTGGTAGATTGCGTTTACTTTTAATTATACATTGATTAAAACCTTCACGATTAATGAACACAATCGTTTTCCTTTTTTTTTAATTAAAACAAAAAAAGTATATCGAAATTCTAAGGATCATATTGCGTGCGTTTTTATTCTATAAAATGCCTTTTTTCTTTTGTGTGGAGTCATAACTTGACAAACTTTACAGCATATTTGTATTTACCACAGAGGGAAAGATAATTGAATAATTTTGGTTTGCGGTTTATCTATTGCGATCTTTCCTTTAATAAGCTGTATATTATAATGAGTATCCAGGTCATCGTGCAATACTCTTTCAGTCGTGCATTTTGCAGAAAACGCAGAAATATGATGCTTTTACCGATATATATTTTGGTCTCTTTAAAGAGATATAAAAGAGATATTTTGGTCACTAAAAATATAATATACGGCGTATTTCAAGACCTACATTCTACAACAATCAAAATCTACGACTTGCACCGTACGCGCGCCTCGTCCTCGTCCTCTGCGGGCTCAAAATACGACGTGTCCTCTAAATCTACCTACGTCCTACAATCTACATATTTTGTGCTTGAATTGTCTGATTTCAATAAACAATAATTCAAAGTTTCAACACAATTTTTTTTTATATAATATACCGAGTTTACTGACTTAATAAAACTTGTGCAGAGTTATAAATGGACATTGAACAACCAGAACAATGCGCTTGGGTTAGCAATTAAAATGGTACAAATTTTACAAGCAAGAGCTTCTGTGTATTTGGACGTTATATAAGATTTCATTTTGTCGAGTTTCCTTGAAGAAATATATTTTTACTTTTAATATTATGTTTCACGCAATTCTTTAAAATACAGTTGAAAGCTAAAATGTTACATTTTAAAAGTCTACCCTAAAACACTGATAGATCTAAAAAGCTTTACCTTAATCAAGTGATTATTATTTCAGTATGTTTTCTTTTTCAAACTTTTCTTCGTGCGTTTACCTCACCAAAAGAATTTACCAATAGATAATGATCAGCTATCAATCAACACGACACACCACCAGATCCATCATCACTTCGTCAGGTTTTACATATTCATCAAATGTGTTAACATCGTGTGCTAAATATCTTGTTCGTCATATATCCTTCATACAGACTAATATAATATTACTTAATTTTTCAATTGCACGCTACTATTTTAATAAATAAAATGTAGAAAATACAAATGTATGGCAGGTACTACATGATCCGGAATTCGGCGGGCCCGGGAAAATTCAGAGTACTGGAAATAGAACTCTGAGCTAATACAATAGAGCTGAAAATCGAACACACAAGTGTCGAGTCAAACGTCAATGTCATATGACAGCTCCACAATCGACATCAATTCTATTGTATTAGCATACAAAGAGATTATTTTTAGTTCTCTGAATTTTCCTGGGCCCGCCGGATTCCGGTCTCCGGATCATGTAGTTCCAGTCTGAAGAGTAAAATAGATCACTTTTTTTCACAATTGAGTAAACAAAATGTAGCCTGTGCCATCATATCAGAATATACGTAGCGAATACAAGTGAATTTTAATCCTACTACTGTTATAAATGTGAGTTTATTGTGAGGATGGATGTATGTATGGATGGATGGATGTTTGTTACTCTTTCACGCAAAAAGTGCTGAAAGGATTTCGATTAAATTTTGTAAGGTAGTAGTTTAGGCTTAGTATTAAAACACAGGCTACTTTTTATCCCGAAGAGTACAGTATTACCGTGGGATACCTGATACTATATTTACGCGAGCGGAGCCGCGGGAAAAAGCCAGTATAATACAATTTAATATTTTTCTATTACAGATAACTTTATAGGTATATAAAAATATTATATAGGTCACATATTTAATTAATTTTCTACGGAATTCTTATTGTGCTACTTTCTATAATTTGACGGCTTGTTTTACTTTCAAAGTCTCCCCCCAGAGGATTTCTAAGCCACCCGATAATCTAACTATAAGACGATAGGGTTTCTAAGTAAAGTATGGAGTTTATTATCAAAAGGATATCAAAATTACCTTTATTTTTTTTTATAAATATCGGTATTTTGTTAGCTTTGCCTTTACGTGTATTGTTAAACTGGGTGATACCTAAATAGGGTAAGTAGGGTAACGAATTGTGAAAATTATTTTTGAATTCAATACCTAATTCTAATTACTGTTTTATATTTAAGGCTATTTTTATATATTTCTATATATTTCTAAATCGCTAGCAACTTTAAAAACCTATTTAGTATGGAGTACTCCTATTTAGTATGGAGTACTCCTATAAAATGTACGCCATATTGTAGTATTAGTTGTGTATAATGAACGTTTGTATACCCGCCAGATTTGACAGATTTGACAACATGTAAAAATTTAGTTTTTTTTTAATAAATTAAGAAATAATTAGGTATTACAACTTGATAAAAGTAAAAAGAATTAGGATTTTATGTGTAGTTTTGTAATTAAATGCATTTCGAAGGTCACAAAAAAGTTGAAATATTTTTTTAAAACATTAGTGTATAAAACCTACATAATTAGTTTACTTACATCAAATATCAAGATTTACTACGGTATGTATCAACATAAACGCGCAAACTTACGAGATGTCAGAAATTTTGTGCATATGCCCATACATTTCGTAGCAACTTACTAGCGTGTGACGTTACTTACTAGTACGACTTTTTTTTTGGGGCGTTTTCACAAGACTCAGAAAAGTGCTTCAAGCAATCCCCAATATCTTTGAAAATTTTGATTTTTATACTAAAAATTACTCCTTTTGTAAATCTCTTATAATTAAAAAGTCTTATTTTTCAGAGCACTATTCATATAAGTAATAAAAAAAATACAAGAAAATACCGTATTCTCAGGTACAGGGCGCTAAAGATACAAAAAAATGTTACTAACTTTTCTTACAGCCTTTGAAATGATTCTAACGTGTATTGTTTTTTTTTTGTTATAGTTTTCATACAAATAAAAAAAATGGAAAATCATCCAAGTAGATATAAAAATCATTAAACTTCTGACCTTTATATCTCTGTTTATACTAATTTAGAGAAAAATGTCATTAATAAGTTTTGTTTCTTTGTCGTGTACTTTATCAGAATGTAAGTAAAGTGAGTACAATTATTTCGCAACTTTAGCCCCTTGTACCGATAAGGTCAGTTCAACCGTCAGTTAACTCTTACCTGGGGATAAATATGTGATTTTTCAGATTGATATTTGATTTTTTTCATTTCTTTGACAGATTTTTCGTACAAAATCTGTACGACACATAATAAGACACATATTTATTCGTCAGGTATGAGTTATCTGACGATTGACAAATCAGCCCTTAATTGGCCCACTGCACAATCTGGCGGATATACATATGTTCATTGTACGCACTAATTCTATAATATAAAATACATTTAATCAGTAAGAATATACGGGGAGTCTGGCGGGGCTGGGATCTCAGTCCAGTAGTATTTTTCTAGTATTAAATTAATTTTGTGCAAAACTTTTTGGTTACTGTCCCACATTATTGAGTTGTATTATTCCGTCATATATTTAATAGTTTATCACACATGGTGACAAAGCGACCCGCTTTCACTTTGATACCAAAAGGGTAAAATCTATTTATACTGAGATACAATGTCAGTTCCTAACTACATCGTAAAGCAGCGGCCACTTCAGAGAATGCACTTCCTCAGCACTCGGCGAAAACGACTGATATTTTTATAAGAACTAAAAGCCAGAATGAGTTTTGGCCAAGTGGATTTAAAACTGCTTACCGCTTTGGAATGGCTTAAAATGTTTTTAGTCTTAGGAATTGTGAAATTTATTTCCTCTTTGTTACTTTACAGTTTCCACCACTATATTTGTTCCTCTTGATTCTATAGACATACTGTCCAAATCTTAAGTAAAGAAAGCATCCCATAGATATGATTTTCCACAAAGATGAGTCATTAGTCATATAGGTAAACACCTACCCCCTATGAAAAGAAATGTATTATTTAATATTAGCATCGCCTTAATTTACAACGCGGTTTGAGCTTAAACTAATTAAAATGCAGAAGGAACGTAAAAAGTGTTGTTTATCTTCCCGTGAAGTTCCGACATAGCTCGCCTGGAATTCTTAAGTTTTCGTTACTAAAACATCCATTATTACTACACAGTTTTAACAACAAATATAATAAGTAACAAACGTACAGTAGCTCTTAATTCTATCCAATCGTCGACTTTATTTATCAGGACAAATGGATTGAAATTGGTGGGATGCGTAAACAATGGTAATCTGACCAAATAGAGTAGTCAATTGGTGACATGCGTCAGTAAAAAAGTAAATCCGACCAAACTAAAAATTCGCTGCTATCTTGACTATGCGACGCGGACGCGTAAAAATAAACTTCTAGTATATTTTGACATTCCCAAGGGAAGACAGGGACTTAGGAGGAACAATTATTGCATGCTATTAGCATGCTAATTTACGTAATGGCGCCATCTACCGAGTGCCCATTAATTTCATGAAATGAATAGCGAAGTCTTGAAAGATAGAAATTGAATAAAATTTTTACATTGTACCTATTTTAAGTTAGTTACTTAAAAATTAAATAACGTCACTTTTTAATGTTTGAAATTATTGTTAAATTTCCATAAAACATATAAGAAGTATATAACTGTAGGTATATTAAATTTTTAAATACCTATATGTCTTATTTAGACTAAAATCTACTTAAAATTCGTAAGTTTAACGAAGAACGGATCCCAAGAGCAGTAAACGCACACTATATTTTATGTCCCATGCCATAAAGTCTTCCCTATTTTTAAGTCTCTAATTATATTTTCACGAAATAAAACCTAGGTCCCAGGGAGAAGCGCCATACGTAAATTACCGTCCACTAGGTTTAATAAAAAATATGAGTTCACGCGTGATAGAATTGTAAACTTCATAAATATACTTTTTTTATTTCATTTTTTCGTTTCATTCGTTCAATTAATTCCTACTGGCACGTTATATCCTGATGTATGTGACTGTTACATTTTACTTTTCCTTTTTAAGATTCCGAAGTGACTTCAAGGAATCCTTATAGTTTCACTATGTCCGTCCGTCCGTCCGTCTTCCCTTGATAACATCGGTAATTATGAATATAAACAGACAAAATTTTGGTACAGTTCTAGATTTAGCATTTCTAAAGTATAAGAGGGAGAAACATGTAAATTTTCATGGTGATATGTCATGTTAAATACTCTTTAGAATAAGTATTTTGAACGAAATCGGACAATAACTTTTGGAGCAATTTGAAAAAAATGCAGTGTCCTGATACGCTCTTGGTTAGGTCAATATATAATTTTCATCACGTTTCAAGTCGCAACTATGCTAAAGAATGAAACCTTCATGCTTAACTTACATTAACAAACTCAATGAGGATTCTTATTGTTTAATAAGCGTTTGTCATTTCACATATTTGTCTCATACTTAGTTTATTGTAATAAAGCCTCCGCAAAGACATACTTACACCAAGTGGAGGTGCCCCTGCAAATATTATTCTGTATCCGGATTACAATTAGTATGGAGTCAATATTGTAGAGACGTGGTCGACTTATTACAGCCCTAGTGATAATAATGGCCGCCCTTGTTCATGGGTTATTAGTTTTTGGAGGGAAGTTACTCATGAAATAAATACTCAAATATGTTCGTATGAATTTCTATCGAAAAATTAAGAAATAGAAAAGATGTATTAAATAGATTCAAATACCATTCTTTGTCTGCGGCCATAATCGGGTTGGGATAATTCAAAGCAAATTTGTACAGCCACGTATACAATAGGTGGTTAGACAAGAGTTGGCGCCTACAATACGAGTATATTGTAAATTGTATATGTCGTAGGATAATAGGAATATTAGGATTTTTGCGAAAATCCTAGGACTATTGCCAAGAGCCGGATTATTTGATTCTGAGATAAAATTTCGCCATCTTCTTAACAATTTTCAAGATATTCGCAAAAAAACCCGACTGTACTAGGATAATAGCGAAAAAGTCTAAAGTCTATAGAAAACCTTGCTGATTTTTGACCAATCTGAATACAGATGCTCTAAGCGCACTCTTTGCAACAGCCAATCTCATCTTCTCTCTCAAGTTTCCCATATTCCTTAAGGTATTCGGTATGTTTAGGCTCTGCACTGCAGTGCAGCGCGGTGCAACATGACAATGGATATTCGAACAGTTAGAATGAAACGTGTAGTAGGATGACGAATTACTGCTACTATTAATTAGTTAGCGATCATCGTCAGTCATCAGTGAGGTCACTATATTTACGTAATTATGCGGACGATCAAACCTCGTGCCCCAAACAATTACGAATAAGACCTCTAACTGAGTTATAAAAGCAAAAAACTAAAACATAAAACAGCCCTCTGATGGCCAAATTGCCGGTAATTATTCAGACTCGTCTAATCTAATATACGACCCTCAAAATTGCCCAGAACACCTCAAAGTTAAATATTTATATTAGGCACTCTTGTATGTGCCTTCATTTGCTTACATACTTCTCTTAATGATCCAAACATTATATCTAACATATTTATTGGATAAATAATCAGGACCTCAATATGTATGGGATTTGACATAAGACATCGCTAAGTGACATGTCGCTTGCGACAAATCCCATAAATTTTTTTTTCGAACTTCGCCCGCGAAATTATCGAATGCATCTTGACTAAAGGCCCTGCATTGTAATTAACGAAATTATTTGTAAAGAGATTAATTAACTCTATGTAAATGTTAAATGAATGTTTCCAGTCTGCTAATCTGCTTAATATTCAAATTCATTCGACTGTACCAATTTAAATTAATACAAGATTATATTTTCGGTCGATATGCTACAACGCAAGAGCGGTCGCATTTTTATTTTTATTGAGATCTCATGAGGGAATCGTGGACGGAAATGCTTTAAATGTTCTCGAATTTTCCGAAGCTAACATAGCCTTAAAATCGAAAACCGTTACTCTCATTTTTTTTATCATGTCGCTTTAAAATTACACACACTTGCCATAGGTACAATAGGTGGCCACAAGCCAGAGACTGCAGAGTCAATCGTAATTTGGACTTTAAAATGGAAAATATTGATTTTAGAAAAATATATGATAATCTTATAGTACTTTAAACGAGCAAATCTTGTTAATATATAACGGAGAAATGTCATTGTCATTAGAACTCAGAATAAAAGGATTTATTCAACTTTAAACATTTATTGACCTTTGTCTTTAAAACCAAATTAACAGGGTCCATTAAAGAACTTAGTTCATATTTAAAGTGGTTACAATAACTACCACTACTACTACTACTACACTCATACAATCCAAAGATGCAAACGTCAAAACAATGAATATAAACACTGAATTACAATTTTTAGTTAGTTACAAACAAAATTCCTAAAGTACTTAGATTTTATTCAACTGGCTGGCGAAGTCCCACAGTTTCAGAGTGATGTTGCCGTCAGGCTCGAGATCAGGATCCTGATCTCGAGCCTGACGGCAACATCATCTTTGTTTTGCAAAATACAAAGAAGCCATTTTTAGTGGCGCCCTCTGGCCAAATCACATGGAACTAAGAAACCAGTGCTGGCAACCAGTAAAACTGTCACAACATAATTATCGAGTTATCCTAATTATTAGGTAACTTTACATGAAAATTATTATTTTAATTATTAAGATTTTTATTTATCTTAATAATTAGGTTTTACATAAAGAGAAGGTAAACTTTCATTTCTTGCGGAAGTTTACATTTACATAACAGTGTTTCTTTTCTATCAATATAAAATTTTCAGCAATTTATAACCATACGTAGATAATACATAGTTTCACAAATTATTACATAATTATTTAACTAACTAGGGTTTACAATTACAATTTATGAAATACACATGCAGTTTTCAATTGTAATTAATAGTGATACAAACTTGACATTTTTAACAATATGGCCAATATACGTTTGTGGCGGGCTCACATAGTCAATGCTAATACTATTTAACATAAATATGTTTTAATGTTATTTAAAATCACATTCCTTATTTATTAATTATTAGACTTATAATTAGTTAAATTATAAATCTAATTAACCTTAAATTTTTTAACCTTTATATTAAATGGTTCCGGCATAATGTTGCCAGGTTTTACAACATTAGTGTTATCATTCTAAAATACCTTTCTAATTTGATTTTGTGGTTATGGTCATAGAATTGTACAGCCTTTGCGCCGACATATATAATACTAGCTGTGAATACCCGCTGGGTCTGGGTCATTTTAAATTGTATAGTTATTTGTTAATGTTAATAATCTATCATTACTTACATTTTGGAGCTTTCTAGATCATTGGAGGAAATTCTAAAACATTCTATATTGATCAGATAATTGGCATACAATCCAGATTAATCTAGAAATTTCTAGAACATTCTTAATCGTTCAGAAGCGTGGTATCTATTTTAGAGCTTTCTAAATAATTCTGGAATATTCTAGATCGTTCAAGAAATTCCTAGATCATTCTAAAATGTTCTACAACAGACCAAATTCATTTTAGATTAAAGTTAAAAATCACACATTTTTAGAAATCACATGTTTCAACCCCCGTTCAAATTCTAATCTTCTACACCTTTATAGGTATCAACTTGTAACCACCACAGTGCACGATGGGAGCCTTGTACCTATTGCGACATACAAACACTATGCGTCTGCGACGTGCAGTTTTAGCTGCAAAGTGAAGTATAGGGACACACACCTCTATTTTTATATATAGATATATATATATACCTTTAATATATTGAGAATCTCGGAAACGGCTTTCTAGTATTTCCATGAAATTTTGTATGTAGGGGGTTTTGGGGGAGAAAAAACGATCTAGCTGGGAAACCGAGTATTTTTGAGTTTTTTGTTTTTTCCTTTCATCGTGTAAATTCTTAGGCAATGTCAAATACGCGTGGATCCGCTACCGAGCTTCAGATTTTTCTGCTTGTTGGAAAATTGGTCCCGGGCTCAAATTCCAGTCAGACGATTTTCTTTACTTCTTCTTCTTTAACAATTTTTTTTTCGTACTACTATAACAGCTCTGAGTAAAGCTCGGGTTCTAGGTAATCCCGATTGTGTTCATAAACCCAACACAAAAACTAATTTTATCAATAATAAGGAACCATGTAACATCCTTCGATATAGATATTTCATGGAAATATCTTCCATAGGGATCATCATAAAGTTACATTTTTGAGAATAAAGGGCGAGCCGTTTCCCTAATAAGATACATGCTAAAAATAATGATATACTGGCTCGTTTGTGTCTCAATGCGATCATGGGAAACGCGGATAAATTATGTGCTTCGGAACGAATGCACCTGCTGAATGACACCACGGCCTTGTCAAACAGGACGTAAAATAACACTTGCGCCGTGTCTCGCTGAGCGACTGAGGTTAACGGAGGCCCAAGTGATGATGGTTTAGAAGACCGGAATTTTAAAACACCACAGGAATTATACGTAACACACTTATAATATATGTGGTGCTGCGGGTTTTTTTTTGGCGATTTTAGCCGCTTTTCATCAGGCGATTTGTCTGCTCGTTTATCCACAATGCCTAGAAAAGATGGCAGTCAATATCACTAATTATTATTAATTAGATTAGATATTATAGCAATTATCACTTTTCCTAATGCGACATAAAAGAGGGACATAGCTTTTGCCGATATTAGATATTAGACAAATAATAAGGAAATGGCTTACCCATTAGTACCTGAATATTATCCCAAAATTTCTAAAAAAAATCTAGTTCACACCGAGACGCGACAAAACGCGACGCGGCGCTGCATTTTAAAGATAGCGATTCCAATGGAAATCGTTTTCTATTATATCGAGAGTTTGAATTCCGAGTTGCCTCGCGCTGCGCTGCGCCGCTCATGCAAAGAAACGGTTTCTTCTTGTGAATAAAGTTCAATTTTGAATCGCAATTTTAAAAATCCAGCACCGCGTCGCTTCTCGTTTCGGTGTGAGCTGACCATAATAAGTAAATATATTTGTAAATTTGTAATTTGTAGCTTGTCCACTTAGTCGCGGTCTGACTGGCGACTGATGACGACGACACAATAATATGATGATGACACATCACATAACATTCTCATTATCCTTAGCGATTGGCGATAGTGAGTCATACAGTCACGAGCAGGAATATAGAATTTGTCGAACGCGTGATTTTTCCGAAAATGTAACCGAAATATTTAAAAATAAAGTTACTTATATTTTTATAAAAACCATAACCCGACTCGACTACGTTACTACTGGCGAGACATTGATCACTGTGTTGCACAATTCCTGACCGGCCATGGTAACTTTGAGGCTAAACTATGCGGATTTAAATTAGCAGAATCACCATTACGTGCTCGACTGATGGCAACATATCACAGAGAAACCCTTAAGGCTAAAAATTTGAAATTTTGCACAATCATTTCTCATAATATGACGTAGGCTTCAACTAAGGAATGGTTTTTCCAAATTCATCCCCCAAGGGGGTAAAATAGGTGATAAAAGTTTGTATGAAACTTTTTATTCCTTGGACATATTTGCATGGTATGAATTGAGAACGGAAAAAATAATGAATTACGTATTTCGGCATTTTCTAAAATTAGGAGGGTATTACGCTAGGTGGGTAAAATAGGGGATGAAAGTTTTAAATTATCATAACGATATATCCTTTTAAACCTAATTTCACGCGGGCGAAGCCGCGGGCAAATCTATGCTAGTTCCGAATAAAAGATTTATACTTATCTTTCGCCTAGTATGACATAATAATCTTTATTTCTGTGGTGCTTCCCCTTTAGTTCTTTGACTTTTTGGTCATTGCAATTTGTGCTATCTCCCGCTTTGCTTGGGGAGGGAATTTGGAATTCTCCCTACTCCTCCAACCTTTCTTTTGATTAATTTCGCTGCAGGTCCCAAGACAGATTTAGCATACTCCTGAGATCATATCAAAGGGTTTTTGTGGTTCGTTACCGCTGTCGATACTGGCTAACAGGAGTTGCAGTGGTGAATGTGTAGTGGACCAATGCCCGTAAAAAACCCGACTACGTAAATTATATAGCCTATGTCACCCAGGCCATCATCACAAATCTATTGCTACCTCAATCATTAAAATCAGAACATTAGTTTAGACGCTAAGGTGGAACAAACAAACGTACATACATACAAAGACTGCCAAAGACTGCCAAACCCTTCCTTTCGGCTTTGCCGTAGTCGAGTAAAAAAATAAGCCTAGCTAACATAAAGGAAACTCGGCTGCCTGAAAATAGTGTCAAATTAATAAGTAATAATTTTTAGAAATTCTCGGCTTACTCAAAATAATCACAGTAAAGTAAGATAGTTTACTGTGATTATTTTTCTTGTATTTCAGGTTTTCAGATTTGCAATAGTGTGTTTTGTGTTTAAGAATCATCAACATATACAAGATAAATATTATGATATAAACTAATTAATCTTTGTCTTCTTCTTTGTAAACGAAAATTGAGTTAGTTCGGTTTGATTTTCATTTAATATTTAAATATATTTTGCGCATCGCAGCATTCAAAAACGACTTCCCTTTTAAATACGCTTAAGGAATTATAGAAAACTTTCCAAATGGATTTTTTAAGCCTTTTTGAAATGTATATTTTCAAAATTATTCAGAGCCGAAAGCGTAAGGAAGTTTTGAGTGCATTTACGTATTTAAGTTTGTCATAAGACTTACATAAGGCAGATAATAAAATTGTATATTCTTACCACTATCATTAATACTTTAATACTTTAATTTTAATACTTTTAATACTTTCTAAGTTCTACGTTTAAAGCATTGTATTCTTGTTATATGTGCTCGTGTTATCTACATAGTACCTAACATAACCTGGTCCAAATTCGCCCAGAATAATTTATATAATTTGTAAGTTTGAGATTTATGTGTATACTTTTGCTTCTTAGATTGAAAAAAATTAACAAAAAGTGAATGTCGTAACAGATTGACAAACGGCAACGTGTAACAAAATTGTATCTATCAAACGCACGGTAGTGTGTGTTAATAATCTGAGGTAGTGTGTGTTGTTGTTATTTTTATTAATTTAATGTATTTCTAACAACGATCTTTAAATACACCAATGATCTATGAGCATTATTTTTAAAAGTATTAGCTTTTGCACTCCTTCTTTCACACAAATAATAACTATGCCAAATATCATACACCTCCGTTCGCACAATTCTCGTAAAACTGTACTGAAAGTTTTGCTTCACGCATAAAAACATCATATCAGGCCGCAACGGCTACAATTTTTTATTAATTTATTAAAAGTATAATAAATGATACTTACAAAAATTATTTAGTGTACCTTATTTAGTAGACTTATAGTTACATAGTTACTTTGTATCCCAATGCTCAATGAAACGTGAAACCTTTGACTGACATTGGTCAAAGCCAACTTTTCCTTTACTTAAACCTTACCTCACTCGAATAACCTCTGATCTTAAGATCAGGAGTCAGAGTACTCGTTACAACTACTTATAATCAGTATTTTTAATTTTAGAAATAATATTATTTTTTACTTTCAACTTTTAATTTTATTATATTTAAAAATGGATTCCAATCCCAATATTTCGCTCTCGAGAACGGCTGGACCGATTTGGCTTATTTTGGTCTTGAAATAATTGTGGAAGTTCAGGGAAGGCTAAAACGGTCAGAAATATTGAAAATAATGCGAGAAAATTTCTAAAAAAGACGATTGAATTTTCCCATACTAACAGAGTACTAAGTGTGAGTTTTTCTTTTCGCATTCGATCACGTTTGGCGTTTACTAGGAATTTGTATGTGATTTGACCTAGTTGTTGCGTTTACAACTAGGTGGCGCTATTAAAAACTCACACTTAGCACTCTGTTCACTGTGTTCAATAATTTGTCATTTCACTGTCAAATATATTTTATAGTTGCGTTTAGTTTATCTGTTTGGTTTATTTCAGAAAATCGGCCAGCCCGCCAGGCCAGTATGTTGTTAGGTGTAGGTGTAGTTAATTATTTATTCCAGTTCATAGTTAAGACAGAATAACGTGTGTCGGTCACACAACAGCTAGTCATAAATTAATATTCAAATGTATCTAAAAGCAGAGTAATTGTTATTTATTTTCATTTTTTTTTCAAAAGTAGTTTTTCATGCTTTGTATAATTTTGAAGCTTATTAATAATTCAAGAACATGTACCCTTTGTATATTTTATACAATATTTTTACGAAACCATTATAACATTGATATGAAATTCCGCTTATTACGAATTTATGTAATAAACACATTTATTGAATCATTTACGAGGTCGTTAAGTTGGCAAATCTTTTTACGGCTACTAAAATTAGGAACTGGCCAAGAATAGGCACCTTCTGTCAGCCCTTTTATGTGAATTCAGGTCAGTCAAAGTTTAATTCTATCTGAATAGTTTCTTAAGCAAGCCATACACGCTCCGGTATACCGGAGAGGTTACCTGTTTGCCTGCGTATGTCAGCCGAACGTCGGTAGCGTGTATGGAGACGTTCCAGTATTCGTTCGTTCGAAGAAGAGCGGAACTGCGGTCTTCAGTTCTTTTTGCGATGGAACATGTTGACGCGTTGGCTTTTTTTGGGATTTTTCTAGGCGCACCGCACACAGGCGACCGGAGTACACCCACACACGCAGGTACACCGTACGTTGTCACTCGAAAGAATTGATCTTCGATCTCTAAGCCTGTGCAGGTTCAAAAAATTGCGCAGATTAGTGTATATTGCGCAGCCCAAAGTTATTTAAGATATAGTAACTAGTTTTTAATATTTTTTCTTAATACTGTAATGTGAACCTTTTATGTCTTTACCAATAATTATTTTTAAGATATTCTGGGACAAAAGTGTCGGTTTATGCTAGTAAATTAGGTATACCTAATCGACACTAGCTATTTGCCGAACCTTTACTCGAATTACAATTACTCTTATCATTTCCTCTGTCTAAAGTTGAAAACCGAATTAAAACTAAATTTTATGGTAATTTGGTTTTTCTATTTTTACCCTACTACGGCAAGACAAAAGGAAGGGTTAAAAATTTTGACAGTCTATGTATGCATGTATGTTTGTTTCACCGTAGTGCCTAAAATACTGATCCGATTTGAATAAATGAGGTGTCTATAGATTCGTAATAATAGCCCGGGTAACATAGGCTATATAATTTACGTATTCGGGATAAAGTTTTTCAATAAAAATTTTAGTTATATATTATATAGAACCATTGTTTCCATGGAATATGGTTGCTTCCAAATTGTTATAATCTTTGCCTTTACAAACTGACAGAAGTTAAGTAAGTAGATCTTTTGCTTGGGGGTACAGATACAAGCCACCAACACATGCAACTGACCATGGTAAAAGATAAGGCTGAACATTAGCCACAAATGCAGAGCATGGAGTTTTGCCGGGGAATTCAATGGGTGACGTTGTGGATTTTGCATTTCTTTCATAAATTTGTATTATTTCGGTTCTTAATGTGTAATATTGGTAGAATATTAACCATTAAATATTATTTAACGTGCACAAGTGTGGGCAAGTGGTACAACTTCTAAAAACGTGCTATTTTGAGTTTGCCTCCAAAACTCCCTAGGAACTTTCAGTAAAGCTTCTACCAGTTTACTGAATGGACTGACATGTCTCATGGACTGCAGTGACTATTTATTTGGACTTTGACCAGACTTTAGACTTGACGATTTAGGAATACGGTGTTGAAAATTGAAACGAAAGTTCTATTTCTCGCCTTTTTAACTTGACACTGGCAAATGGTTATAAGCCGATGCCATATATAAATATAAATAAATAAATTCAGAGCATGACATTTTAAATGTCATATTTATATGTACACATAATATTCTATACTCACGGTCCAGCCTGCAAATCTAGCACCGGTAGTGGTCGTCTTAGTGTCAAAAATGTCAATCATTAATAATTTTTGCCTACAAGTACGCTTCAAGGCGTGCCTTGGATTTGCAGGCTTGACGGTGAGTATGGCGCTTTAGAATATTATGATTTATGAAGCTTTCCCAACAGCATACTTTTAAAACAGTCTGACTAAAATACACATTATACATGGTGCCCGTCCACTTGAATGACTCTGTATATTTGTGCATATCCGTATAAAATCTTTTGTGTAGTTTAATAGATCAGAAATTCATTACACATCTTAAACTTTAAACGAGACAATCATATGTTCATATTTAATCGGTTTCTCTATAATAGCTGCAAGTGTTACCGTGTTTAGTAAACAGGAAGTTTTGGGGAAGTAAAATCGATAGGTCTTATGTAGAAAAAAAATATAGATTATATAAAAAATATAAAATATTTTATAGTTTAAAATGCGCATTTTAAGCTATAAAATATTTCTTCTTTTGTCGTGCAACAATATGTCAATAATTTCGACTGTATTATGTCAGTCCGATTGGCAGTTTCTTGGCGTATGTATAATTTTTGTTTTGTTCGAAAATTCAGAATGTGATGGGTTCGAATGCCGGTCAGATAAATATTTTTTGTGATTCTTTTTATTCTTTAGATTTATAAGAACTCCGAGCAAAGCTCGGTTACCCAGGTACTATATTATAATAAGCAAAAAGCATAGTTTCATACTAGGTATGTTAGATAATTTTTCATTATTGCAACGTAGTTTCAAGGAACACCGTGTATTTTAGAGGTAAAACTTTCAAAAACGTCATCGTGGACGAAATACTTGTGGAATAAATGTTTCAAATAAAATCTATTATTCATAGAGAAAGGTGAGGATATATGTTGTATGTCGGGCGAATAACAAATTCACTGTACATGAGACGTATTGGAAACGGTATTACTACTGACGCATTTATCAAGATGGAACAATGTGATGAATGTTTAGCTTTTCCCAAAAATAAAATACCTATAGCCTAAACGAGAATAAATACCAAAGATAAATATTCTAATAGTGGGACCAGAAATAAAACACTTTACTAGACAAAACTACCTAAATATTAACTAGAGGTTCGCCCATAGTAATTCATATAAATTATGAGTTTGAACTTTAAAAAAGTTATTTTGCCTGTAAGAAAATATAGTAAAAAATAATGTGTCAGATTGACAAACGTCAACGTTTTACAAAATTGTATCTATCAGACGCACGGTAGTGTGTGTTAATAATCTGAGGTAGTGTGTATCGTAGTGTTATTATAATTAATTTTATGTATTTTTCAACAATATTTAAAAATGCTACTAGCTTTCTGCACGCCTCCCTCACATAAATTTTTACTGTGCCAAATTGTATAATACTCCTCCGTTCGCACAATTTTCGTAAAACCAAAATTTGCTTCTCGTATTAACATAATTGATTCCAAAAAGAACTATTTTCATTGTGAGACCAGAAATAAAACACTTTTCTAGACAAAAGAAGTATAACTTTTCAAAAGAAATATCCTTTCCTTCTAAATAAGGACTGCATAGTGATTTGTAATATTGTTATAAATTTGTTGCCAAAAAAGGTTCTTAAAATTTGGACTAAACTGAGCAGATTTTTTAAAAAATTGTTTTGAAAGTAAACACTAGTAAGAATAATCTGAAATGAAATATAGAGCAAAGGTAGAGTTTTATGAAAGCTTTAACAATTTCTCCACATCTCTACTAAAATGTAAAAGTTTAAAATAAACAAGTCACGCACATATTTAATATATTTATTATTTACATAGCTCACTTTTATATACTTATCTTAGCTATTAATTTTTTTACTAATTAAGTTAACTTATTAATTAAGCCTTAATAATTTAATTATATTTTTATCGTTTCATATTATAGCAGAATTGTGATCCTTAGAATATAACAAACATTTAACTAAAATCAGGGTGTGAAGTGTAGTAAGTGGAAATTAGCATAAATTATCATTAATTCATTTTGAGCCTTTGTTATACAGTTTCAGAGAATTTACGTTCGTATTAATAGGTAGATAATGCTTAATATCGTTTAGCTCTGCTTCGAACACAAAATTAATATAACCTATATTGTGTGACTGGTTAGAATTAGTGTTCTAGAGCGATAATATAATTGTTTTTTTTTTTCTGAAAATTCCAATAAATATAAGCTAATGATAATTGCGTAACTACATGTATAAAGTATTTACTTTCTTTGATGTCTTCACATAATACTTAATAATAACCTTGTATGGTTTATAATTGTCCACATATTAATTATCTTCAAATAACTCTGGCCTAATATCGTATAATTTAATCACCATTAATCATTATATTCGTGAATTAAATCAGAGCACACAGAACAAATAACAGCGAGTTGATTAAATACAGAATTAAACAATGTGTAACTTTTACCGAGTTGTCGACATTTCGCCTTCTCGAGTTTTCGGCTTCTTGGATGTTCTATTCATATAACTCTTATAACTCGAAGTTTACAATAACATTGTTACGAGACGTCACGGGGTACAATCGGTTGTACTCCAAATTTAATAATTTCTTTCACACAAAGTAGATATTCCTTGTGTAAAGCAGTTTCAACCGCTGTTTACTTAGTAATTTAAAATGTGTTGTAAATTTTTGTTGTCAAACGGAGTAAAAAATTCCAAAGAAAAGTGTTAAGGATGTGATGTTAATTTATGCAAAATTTTTCACTCTGGCTCAAAAGGTACTTATTTTTTGTATCTTTATCCATATACCATCTTGTTCCCTCTGACTATAGTCTGATATCTAGTAATTATTTCTACATACGAGTTAAGCCAGCCTAAGGGATTCAAAGTCAAAGTTTTTTTTTTAATTAAAAGTTGGTATTTTTATACACTTTCTGAACGTCGGTCTACGTGATGAATACCACCGGTTCAGAAACTAGCCAGACGAGTAGAACCGGCGTAAGAAACTCGTCTGGGGCCATCTTTTATCAAAAATATTTTTTTTTTTTAAATAATAAAGGTATATAACAATGTTATGACTAAAACTAGATAACAAGAGTACAATACATACATACATACATACATACGTACATAGAAATAGCCTCGCAGGGGAGCCACCACACCTTTAAGTGATTAATATTAATAATAACTCCCCACACCGATTTCGGTGCCGGTGGCCAGTTACGCAGGATTTATTTTAAGTGCCTAAGTGTGTGCGCAGTACACAAGATCACTCTCTCTTCCTTTACGCTCATAACTCAGTGGGACGGATAACCGACACGACTGGCGTGAGATCAGGCGCAGGTCCGACTTTTTACATGCCCATCCAACGCATGGATCGTCTTTCTTGTCAGACAATCAGGTGATCAGCCTGCATTGTCCTAAACAAACTTGGAAACAACAAGTTACAAAACTTGTTCCAATGCGGGAATCGAACCCACGACCTCCGAGTCGAGAGCTAAGCTCTAACCACTTGACATGTTGGCCTGCACAGTTATACCAGTCAGGTAAGCTTAAGCTGATACTGTATGAAAACCTACACAGCTATGCAACATACACGCTCCTATTTACCTGTACAGGCAAACCTAATACCGTTACCGTGTATGGCTAGCATTATAGGTTCTATCAGTTCAGGTAATGGTTTAGGTGTGTAATTTTATAAAGTATTAAAGACGACAATATTTTTATAGATCGACATTTAGGTATTATAACAAATACTTCAGATTAAAATTATACCGTTCCTATTTAATTTTAAACAATATCTTAGATGGCGTGAATTTTATTAAAATAATTTATAAAATACATTAACAAAATGATTCAATTTATTATTTTCAGCTTGGGTGAGAATGAAACAATTTCTTAAAGTACCTGACTTAGGCGAGAATATCATTTATGATAGAGGTATACCCCTGAAGTTTTCATGAAGAACTGACAGTGAAAAGAAAGATAAGATCAGGTTTTGATGAAACCTTCTCGTTACCTTCTGACATAAACGACTGACAAGAACATAAACTATCAATAAACGATAGGATATAAATGGAACAAAAACTACCAGTACCTCTCCTCTCTTATCTTTAGCCAAGTTGCCATCGCTAATTACGACGACGAAGTTCGAAAACAAAAATGTATAAGATCTGACATAATCATCGTTATGTGATATTACAATGCATATGTCTGTTAGCAATTCTTATCATGTAAGATCCCATATATTTTTGTTTTGAAACTACGTCAAAGTAATTAGCGATGTCAACTTGGCTGAAGGTTCAGTACCTCTCCTGTTGTTTAATTCAATTGAAATGAATAAACCTTTCTAAAAGCTTACCTCTTTATGAAGTACTATTCTCTCTAGACATTTTAGATGTTTGGCGTCTGTCTCTGTGTGTGTGTGTCTGTGTGCGTGTGTGTCTGTCTGTCTGTGACATAAGGCTTCTGACTCTACGCGCCTAACTCTACATGGCCTAAATACATAAATACTACATGTCAAAATGTGTGCCTTGGCCTTTTCGTTACTACATGAGCAGCAGTAGAACAGGCACGTAATGAACAGTTAAAATAAATATTTTTTTCACCGTACGTTTCCCCGGTACGTAGCGAAGTGGCCAAGCCACATATTTTGCCTAATATGTAGAGCTTGTGAAGGTAGGCCTTCTAGAGTTAGGGCGTGTAGAGTCAGAAGCTTGGCTCTAGATGAGACAGAACATTTAGACAGTGCGAGTCATTTCGTCTCGTCTTGTCATCATTTTACATAAAAATGTTTTTTGTGGGTGTTTGTTTTCAATACTATGTATTTTCTCTTTTTTCTCGGTGCTATCAACCCTAGCGGCATCGCGGCAGTCGTAACAATTTTTACGCGCTTAAGACCTCGGGGGTGATATGATCAAGTTTTTAATCTCGGCCGCCGCTTGTGGCTATTTCGTTAAAACGGCAGAATTTAACGAAAAAATATGAACTAGGTATCCCGACAAACCTTGTTCTGTCTAAGCTTTGAACTGAAATAAATCATCCACTACACCTGTAACTGTGTTGACGAGATGGGGCGTCTTCATTGAAAAACCTATATAGTAATAAAAATATATTGTAATTCCACAATTATTTCAAGACCAAAATTAGCGAAATATGTCCAGCCACTCTCGAGATTCAGCGAGACATTGGAATTGCAATCCATTTTTTAACCTATTAACCTATAGCGCGTTGATAGTTACGATACCCTCCTTAGACATGTTCTTACATGCTCTTAGGTTATAATAAGAAGATTACATAGGCATGAGGCATTTTCAAATATACGCTGAAAAAAATATTTAAAACATACCTACGTTGTTCTCGATAATAACAATGTGAAACTCATAATCCGGTGAATCGCACAAAATCTTTCTGCAATGTTACACATGCCGCCAGTGATGGAAATCACGCATTGCACGGAATCTTATGAAAATGTAGGTACTAAATTTGTAACTCCTCTGGTGTTGCGAGTGTCCATGGGCAGCGGTAATCGCTTACCATCAGGCGATCCGTCTGTTCGTTTCCTTGTTCATTTCATTTAAAAAAATAGATAGGTTGTCGAATAGTGTTACAATAAAAGTAGACGAAACTTCACATAACAGTTACCAGTTAACATCATATAATGGCACTAGGCACATTCGGGAACCTATTCGGGTGTAACCATTCAGTTAACCCGTATTCCGAAGTACCCGAATGGACCGATATGAAGTCGTAGTAAGGGTGAAGCCCTTACGACTTCACATCGGTCCCATAGACCCGTAGATAGTATCATCCAATCACTTTACACAGAAAATCTGTTTGGGTTTTTGCATAAAACGAATATTGAGACGCCAGACATAATAAATATGATTTGTATGAATTTTGTCACAAATAAATAAATATTTTGGATAAAAATGGCGACCATGGAAATGGAAAAGTTTTGACTTAGTGCTCTTCAGTGTGGTCAGAATTCCATTATACAAAAACTAGATGTTTCCCGCGACTTCGCGAAAAAGAAATCACGCCGGGAACCGTACATTTTGCTGCAATAAAAAGTAGTCTATGTCCTTTCCCGTAGTCTACTCTATATCTGTGCCCGAACTTCATCAAATTCGGTCCAGTAGTTTCGGAGACTATTCAATGCAAACAAACAAACATACAACAGAGCAAATATTTCCTCATTATAATATTAGTATAGGTAAATCCCTTTAAAACCATAATTGTCATCCCTTTTTGTTCATTTAGTTATAGTCTATATATCTATATACATAGTATAATCGGCGAAAAATCTATTCGAAATCGACAAACGCAGTGTTAATCGTCATAAATATTTGCGTTTCTCGTGAGTGTGGGCCTAATACCTGCTATGGAACATGTGTATACAAAGCTCGTTATAAGGTAGGTAAATAGCAACATTAAGTCGGTCAAAGCAAGCCTCAGATCCCTCTTGACCGTGTGATGTTTTAAACGTAACAATCCTAAATATGTCTGCCTCAAAAAACATGAAAAAAATGTATCCCTATTATTCGACAACTAGAAACATTTTTGAACATATTTTGTTTAAATTGAAAAATGTTTAAATTGTAAAGCTTGTAAGACGCTTCTAAAAAGAGCCAGGGTTGTCACTTCTCTTTTTAGCAGCATTACACTCGAGAGCCTCTCAATTTTAGAAGCGCTTATTATCCGTTATTAATTTAAAACAATATATATTTACGTAGGTTATGTGAAATTCTGTGACCACAGAAATATTTATCTACCATCAAAGTTTAACCCTTCTCTATTAAGTATGCAAATGTAGCTCCCTTTACTTAATAATAGGTATAGGTGAACAGATTGTTTTGCCACGAAATCCAATGCTATACAATCCTACTATTTTTACGTCAATGGAATGACGTACGTATAGGCAAAACTTAAAATATTAATAAAATAAACACAACTACTTCATTTTATTGCGACTGTAGGATCAATAATTTAATTGTGGGAGAGCCACGTTTCGGCATAAATGGGCCGGCTCGACCGGGTAAATAACACGGCCTCACAGAAAATAGGTTACCAAGGGGGGGTTACAAATAGGCCCAAGGGGGGTTGGGGATTTTAAGGAGTGGGAACGCAAGTATAACTTCTCTGGTGTTGCGAGTATCCATGGGCGGCGGTAATCGCTTACCATCAGCCATCTGCTCGTGTTCTGGTTCATTTCATTAAAAAAAATAGTTTTAAGTGTAGCTTATTTGCATGTTTTGTCTCCGTCGCAGCGTCGCTCAATATAAAGTAAGCAGCGACAAAACTTCACAGTAATCTGTCCGTCACTTATTAGAAGATTGTAAAACAGGTCCCTAGTATAATAGTTTATTCACTTAGTATTACTGAGGCTTTAACTTAAATACGTAATTTTTTTTATTTAATGATTGACCAACGGAACAACATATGGTACACTATAAAAATAATTTAAACAATGTTTTTTATATAATATATACAATGAGTTCCAATGATAGGTGGAATGGAATAAATACATCGTACGTTTGCGCAATGAGTTGAAATGAAGTGTAATGAATATGTAACAAGTGATGATAACAAAATATGACGAAAAAAAACCAGTTTACTTCTCACAAACTAAATAAAATATAGTTCTTAACAAATATATTTGATTTGTCTCGCTGTAGAGCGCGCAGCGAGACCAATGATTAGTCTACGGTTCTTTAGAACAAAATGTATAAATCATAATGACATTTCACATTATAGTAAATTTTACAATAAGAATGTGCCAGGTGGGTAACAGTAATGAATATGGATTAAAAATGTAATTATTTAATTGGGATGTGTAGTACTGATGGTCTATTATATAGAAAGTGTACTAAAAATATACTTGACATGAAAAGTTATGGGATAATAATTAATATTGTTGATGATCCCTCCTTTGGGAATTGAACTGGCGTGCCTCTGGACATTTTGTGCAGAATGATAAATTTATGTTTTGTCTTTGTCTTGTCCAGAAATTGATTCCTTGATATGTTTCTATTATAAAATATTTTGGTGTATGTTAAACAAAAATATGTTACCTATACGAATGTTCGTTTGTATGTTATTGTCTTAAGGAGATTTAAAAAGGATTCGACTCTACATTCGACTTTGTTTGTTTGGTTGTTACGCTTTCACGTAAAAACTACTTAAACGATCGTCATGAAATTTGACACAGATAAAGTAGCGGTCCCGCGGGATCTCCATTTGCGTGTACTAAGTCGCTGGAAACATCTAGTAGTGTATAAATATCACACAGTGACCTTAGTTTTTTCTTGTTTGACGTCAGAAAAGACAAAATGGGTCAATGGTCACACTGAAATAGAGTAAGCTGTGGCCTGTGAAACCTCAACCCAACCACCTCTTGACTTCTTATTTATACCAATAGCACTAAAGCCTATAAAGTTATTGTCATTGTTTGGTTGTAAACTGCGCTCATGTCTCTTCTGTATGCTATGTGCTAGTTTTTGTCACTCGCCGTGAAGAAGTCAACTACAATTTGTATGAATTAGTGGTAGGCACCATGTCCTACATGGTCCTACAATTCAATAAAATAAATAAATAAAAAAAAATAAAAAAAATCTATAAGTGTTATTTAATAACCTATATGGAAATAGCAATTTTGAGTTTGAGTTTATGGCATCGAATTAGTTTCCATTGTTTGAAACTAGGGGCGTTGTTTCGATGCCATACAAATTGTAGTTAACTTCTTCACGGGAGCCGTCCCCCCCGCGATCTTAGAAATCTGGGGCCCGCGAAAAAATTCCCTCCTTTTCCCAGGTCGGTTGAGTCGGCAGTCCGACAAACGCGGCGCGACTGGGATTGGCCCCATACACGTTTCTCGGCCCCGTGTCGTTTGGAGTCGACTGCCGGTCGAGATCGCGCCTGGTATGGCGATTTTCTCCCTTGTCGCTCGTCTAGGGTTGCCCCCGTGTTCTGCCGCGGGGGGTCTTCCCCAAAAACGACACTTTTGCGTTCAGTATTCATACAGGGCGCGTCTCAACTTTCCCATGTAGAGGGCAGGCTTTCCCCTGATCGTGATTTCCCGCCCAACATACAACAACAACGGCGAGCTTTGACAAAAACTTGCACTCAGCACACAGATGTCTCAGAACAATGTGTTGCACACAGAAAAAGTAGGTGGGTAAACAAACCGGATCATCTAATTCAAATCAATGAAAGTGAAGCAAAATGTTACGTAAAATTCCACAAAATCCATTTATGTGCCTAGAAAATCAATCAGTATTCAGTTCTATTACTTAATATGTACTTACGTTATTCGAGTAGTGAGTAATTATATAAAAGGTCTTATAAAATAGGTTATCATTCGTGTAATACACTAAACGTTAGTAAACTATATAAAAATAAATCTATAAAATTGAAGTGTCTGTTTTTAATTTAAAATTAACAGCTTTGCACTTATGCATAAAATGCAAATAATACGACAAGATTCGAGTCAAATGTCAATGTCATATATGACAGCTCGAGTCTTCTGTGTTCGATTTTCAGCTCTATTGTTTTTAACGCAGAGTTCTATTTTCAATAGTCTAAATTTTCCCCGGCCCACCGGATTACGGATCATCGTACTTCGTTCGTATTTTGTAAAGGCCCAAAATCAAATTTGGGACCTATATGTTATCGGGTTGAAAATTGATCACCGAAGTTTATCTTCACTATTTGGTTAGAGACCCCCGCATTATTCGTGGTACGTTTTATCGATGGTGATAGATCGCTTAGATTCGTAGGTGGTGGGTACTATTTATTTTATTTATTTATAGTATACGTTTTCATAATAGTCATATAAACTGAGCAACAATTTTGAAAAAATAATAATGTTTCCGATGTCTGGTGGTGTAGCACAAGTTCTTCGAGAACTTACCACGGGACCGGATTGACATGATGTAGAAGCGTTCACAGATATTATTATACACTGGCGGACACATAAACTGCATCATAGTGCAAGAACACATTCAATCAAATTCTATTACGAAATATGCAAACTTTTTACATTTATTGGTATTGGAAAAAAAAGGCTGATTTATAAACACAAAAACAAAAACAAATTAAAATATGGTACTGTCATAAAAGAAAGAAAATATTCTATAGAAGAAATCTTGTCAACTTACTAAAGATTAACTCGTTGTTACGTTAATGTTGTGATTGATGTTTTTTTTGTTTTGTTAAATGTTGAATTATCGTTACTAATTGTTTAATTGCTAGTCTGTTTTAATTTTAAACACGTTTTTCTCTTACGAATATGGACGTATCGTCCGAAAAAGCCGCACAAATTGTTGCTCCAGTGCAGCAAGGCCTAGACCAACGAACAATTGCTGCAGATTTAAATGTAAACCAGTCTATGGGTTCCCAAGTTTACAGAAGGTTTATGGAGACAGGTTTATTCAAAAGAAGACGTAGAACCGGCAGAACTCGGGTAACAACGTCTCGTGACAACAGGTTTATTGTGACAACATCCTTGCGGAATCGGTTTTTAACGTCTATAAGCAATAAAAATGAGCTCCACCAGGTACGTGATGTAGTTAGTGCACGAAACATAAGAAGAAGCTTAAGATAGCGTGATATCACCAGCGTATCACATAGCGTACCTTTCAGACCCACAAATGGACCAAAATTGTCTGCAGCCTACAGGCAAGCTTGACTAAGATTTGCTCGTGAACACTTAAATTGGACTGAAGAGTAATGGGCTTCCGTATTATTCACTGATGAGTGTAGGACTTGTTTGTACAATGCTGATGGTTGCAGACTAGTCTACCGTAGACGAGGAGAGCGATAAGCTCAAAATTGCATTGAGAAGAGGGTTCCGTTTGGGAGCGGGTCTTGTATGGTTTGAGGCGGCATATCGATGGATGCTCGAACTGAACTTGTGTTTACGCAGACACAGATGGCCGTTGTAACCATAACATCATTTAACATCACATCGCTATATAACGGAGATATTGGACCCTCATGTGGTACCTTTTAGCGGATTTATAGGCGAAAACTTCATTCTGATGCAGGATAATGCTCGTCCGCACGCAGCGAGACAAGTTGAGCAATACTTTACCCAGGTTGAGATTCGTTCCATGGATTGGCCAGCACGTAGCCCGGACCTCAATCCGATAGAACACGTGTAGGACAACCTAAAAAGAGCTGTATTTACATGAAATCTGGTTCCAACAACGGTTGCGGAGCAGAGCAGAGTTGCATTGTCACAAGAATGGGAAAATAATCCGCAAGATCTTTTAAAAACACTGATCAGGTTGATGCGAAACCGACTTGAATCAGTTATTAGGGCAAGAGGAGGTAAAACACCTTATTAAAAAAAACTTTTTATTTTCTTAGCATTGTAAATTTTTCATAATAAAGCCGTTTTTGTTCTATTCATTGTTTCATTCCATCCAAAAAGCTGCAAAAGGAGTAATTTGATTTTTTTAGCGACAAAAGTTGACCTATACACACATAAATAGATTTTTTTATCAGATTAAGAACCAGTCTTAGCATTAACATTGAAATAATCAAAATAGTTTGCACTTTCACTAATTATATTTCTTTGAAAGTTATCTTGCACTATGATGCAGTTTATGTGTCCGCCAGTGTATTATAATCTACATATTGTCTGTGCTAGCTCTTATGTTATACTACAATACTCTGCAAGCTTATGTGTCTAGCCCTTTTACTGTAATCTGCTAGTCTGTGCCTAAGCTCGTGTATTGTGGTTGTAGACAATGTGCATCTTAAGAGCCATTATATTTGCGTCCGCCGTCCGTCCATCCATCCATCCGTATAAGCCAATTGCGTAAATTGTGAACACACTATATGCTGCGCTTAAATCGTCTCTGTACTCGCAATATGTTAAATTAGGTGTAGTCGTAAATAGTCATAGTGTTGAAAAATCAATAAAAAAACTAAAACGAATAAACGCAACTGGTTCCGGTGATTTTGTTAGTAAGTTTCATAGTATAGTAGTTACGTGCAGAGTATTAATACAGCAGTTTAAATAATAATACTGTAGTTCTTATTTACAACACCTTGAAAAAAAACAATACTTAATGAACGAAACTGAATATTAATTTATATACATAATGTTATTTAAGTTTTTCTTCTAATTCTATTGACGTGAACATTGTCGTACATTTATTTTCAACTTTCAGGGAATATCAATTGGTATTGATTTTAAAGCAAGTTAATTTTTATGTAACTAATACAAAAGTGTGCGCGGCGCGATCTACATGAAACTGTCAAAATTACTGAAGCTAAAGCCAAGTATCTCTTCTTCAACATTTCTTAATGCCAGTAGACTTATTTCGAGATTGTTTATGCCAGTAGACCTTGTTACGATTCTTTGTGCGAGTGAAATATCATGCAAGGGATTGTGCGAGTAGTAGGAACAGGCACAATTCCAGCCCATTGTTCCTGAGCTTCTCTCCGGTCCACACTGCTGCACTGTGATTATTAACACATCGACGACTAAATAGAAAAGTGTCATTTTTCCAATTTTTACGTTTTAAGACTATTTTTAGGGGTGGCCTGATAAAAACTATATTTTGTATGGATAAAAAACACTTTATGTAATTATATTGAAATTACCGAAATTTTTGTAAATTTTTGAAAAAAAAATGACACTTTTCTATTTAATCAACGACATCATACACACAACATACGGGCACATTCACGATCATCCATATATATGCGCAAATCGTCATCTTATCTCATTATTAAACAAATTAAACAAATACATAAAACAAAAGCTTTCAGTACAGTTTTACATGAATGAGGGTTTTTGATATCCCAACTCACAAAAAGCGTCATCTGGTGGCTTAAGTGGTATCAAAAACGGTCAATAAGTATTTTCGATTCTTTTTCTATCACCAGGCGGCGCTTGGTAGCCTGGCGGTGCTTGTCGTGTCAAAAAGCTGTCAGATGTCACGAATTTAAAAATCGTCATTTTGCGAACGGAGAAGTATATTTGGCACGGTTAAAGTTTATGTGGAGCAAGGTGTGCAGAAAGCTATTTCTTTAAATAACGCATAGAAACACATAAAATTAATAAAAGTAACAATACACACTACCTTAGATTATCAACACACTACCGTGTGCTTGATAGATATTAGATAGGTATAATTTTTTATAACTTTTATCAATAGAAAACTTAAAAAAATGTAAAATAAGAGCCCTTATAAAGTTTAAATTTAAAAAATTTATGAATAAACCGTCATATTATGTAGTTTTTTGGCATTTTCTATCGAAACTATGTACAATAATATTCAGTTGGTCATCGGCTTTAAAATAAAAATAAAAATACAAGTTGTGATGGTAATGATATCTCGGTCCCACACTCCGCGAAATACAACGCTAGTGTAATTTCTAGGCGACTTTCTGTGAGACCATAGTATCACTCCAGTCAAGAGTTCAAGAGGCAATTTGCTCTGTAATTTTAATATGTTGACCAGCATAGACAGTCACTTGATTCATGGACGTCATCAGGTTAAGGACCACTCAGCCCACTCTAGGCACTAATTAGGCTCTGCATGGGCTTAAAGTACCGTATTAATAGTGTTTGCCTGCCGAACTGATTAACAAAAAATATGTTATTAATGACTTGGTTTGCTTATAATAATGTAAATATCCCACAGATACCGCAAAATTTGTAGGAATAAAAAGTGATTATAAATAGTTTAACGACGACCACTAGTAATTATAATTTTTTTAACGTATTTTCAACTTTACTACAGTAAAAGTAAACAATAAAAAAAAATAATAATAAAAAAAAAAAAAAAAAAATTTCAGACAAAGAAGTCCATATTTTAAATGATTTTGTGACAGTAAAATTATATTAATATACTAACAAATAATCAAAATGCAGCTCATCTTGCCACCCTGACATGTAGCTCAGTGAGTCTGCGAAGGAGTGCAGAGTCAATTCGCTCCGCTATCATCTTCAGGACCCCATTCCGGCTCTCCCGAACTCTATGCACTACTGACGCTACCTTTTTCCGCATAATCGCGTAGAAATCGTCGACTCCTGCATCGGCAAACATCCCGGATGCACTGCAGTATCGAGGGAGCCGCAATAGAGACCTGAATATGTTATTGTAAAGGACCCGCAAGGCGCCATAGGTCCATTGAGTAAAGCTGGCCCACAGACCACAGGCGTAAAACGTCTGACAAAATGCTTTAAAAAGCGTTATCTTGATAGGCGCTGTACACCTGGCAAATCTGTGTGCCAGCATATTACCGCGGATCGATAGCGCCCTGCGCTCCCTCTCAATATCCTCCTCATCACTGAGAGTATCTGTCACCACGTGACCGAGGTATTTAAATTTTGTAACACGACTCAGAGGTACTCCGTTAAGTAAAGGTGGTGGACAATCTTGATGATTGAAAATCTTACTATTGCATTTAAATATCATGTACTCACACTTACCAACATTATACTCTAAGCCGTGTTCAATAGAGTACCTTTCACAAATTTTTAACAGCCTGTTAAGACCACCGATTGAGGGGCTCAGCAGTACCATATCATCAGCATAACTTAAGTTATTCAAACATACACCATCAATATGACAACCAATATGAGTACTGCTGAGCTCCTCAATCAACTGGTTTACATAAATATTGAATAATCAGGGCGAGGTTTTTCCCCCTTGTCTCACCCCGCACTCTAAGTAGTAATCCTCAGAGAGTGCATCACCCCACCTAACACAGTTCCGTTGATTACTATACCAATACGTCAATAGCTCAATTATATCATTTGATACGCCAAGTTTTGTTAGCTTTGCCCAAAGCTTCCCATACGATACTCTATCAAATGCCTTGGACAAATCCAAGAAACATGCAAAGATCGGCGTTTTTCGTTTGGTATAGTAATCAACCGTCTGTTTCAAACATAGTATGGCACTTTCAGTAGACACTCCCTCTCTAAAGCCAAATTGTGTGTCCCCAATCGAATCGTACTTCTTTAGCAACGTATCCAGCAGCGCATCTAGAACTTTTGCTAGTATTGCAGCAAGGGAAATGGGTCTATAATTTCGCTTACTGGACGTATCCGCCGAAGCATTCTTTACAATAGGGACCACAATAGTTCTCATGAGGCCTGCTGGCAGATAGGAGTGCCGGATACAAAACGTATAAAACATTCCTAATACTCTATGCAGATGAAAGCCTGCGTGCCGCAGGTGCTCCACACTGAGTCCGTCGTGACCAGGCGATTTTCCCCGCTTCATACCATTTATCGCCTTGGACACATCCTTACTCGAGAAACCAATCGCTGGGCCCGATTGAACTTGGCACTCAGTGTCGAGAGCCAGCGGCAATAAAGATTTCACTTGAAAAGCCTCTCGAAATGAGTTCGCAATACCAATTGGATCCTGCACCCCTCAATACTAATAGGCAGCCTAACTTTACCCTTTAGCTTCTTAGTACCTCCCCAGAACTTATCAAAACTCTTGGAAGAGTACTGAGCAGCCAGTTTGTCCATTCTGACCTGCTCTTGATTATTTTGACAAAATTTTAGACGCGATTTAAATATTTTACGACTCTCATACATTTTG